>CANNZV010000612.1:34486-93286 GCA_947561585.1 Caprella mutica
GAGCCAAACGTATATTTCGGAGCCAAAGGCCATACCGCTGACGTCACAAAAAATTTAATATAAAGAAATAGAAGAAGCTATCAGAATGGAAATTGGCTTCCTGATCAAAATAACCTACCATCTGTCGTTGACAATACTCAAGTATGCAGAATAGCTACTCAGTGAATGCAGTCACTTACCTAGGAATGTGGCTACAAAAGAGACAAACACTGGTTGCTGGACTGACGGATAGAAGAAGAAAATGAAGAGGTGATAGTAAATGAAGCCAATGAGCATAACCAAAACGAAAATCTAATACCTCGCGGAGACGAAGAGCATATCATTATTATAATTAAAAGTTTAGCGTCTGTTTTGGAACCAATGACCAATATAGCTGACGACAAAATGAAATTAAATGCAGGTGACTGGAAAGAACTGTCAGAAAAGTAATAGGATATAAGATCCAAGTCACCTACCACCTATCGGTGACAAATGAAGCCTACGAACCTACCTATCCCAAAATCTAATACCTCATAGTTGAAGAGCATAACCCTAGCGTTATACTCTAAAACTGCAATTAGCGATTAAAAAATGATAAACATGGAGAAAGAAATAACACAGTCCAAATTACTACAGTTTGGAGTCCTAGGGACGCCAAACCCCTTCTCTTCCGTTCACCAAAGACAGTTTCAGGATAGATTAAACTGATGAAGTTCATTCACACAACCTTTCTTTCTGCTGTTATAACTTATATCACATGTGAAATGAAAAATAAACAGCTTGAGTTTGGCAACAAAAGGTCAAATTTGATAGAAAGAAAATGCAAGTTACTTAATTATTAATATTATACAAAATATTAATAAATGAATAATATTAATAACTAACCAAACCTAATCTGAAAATATACCATGGTAGAACTTACCGGGGTGGAGTATACCGGTCACCAGATAAACACGTGGAATACATCCACACTCCTCATAGCATGATATAATAACTACAGGTATGCTCGCCAGACAAACCAAAATAACACACGTTCTGCGCATCGTAGTTGTGACGTCACGTGGATCCATCATAGTTTGTTTAATTTTAGTGCGCTACTGTATTTTGACTATATTCGTACCTGCCTGCCAAAGATCCACTTGAGTAGTCTTATACAAATAAATAAATAATAGTAATACTGCAAAGCCGTGTTTGGAATAAATCAGGTTAGGAGAAAAGCACATATTTTTGAATACGTCTGCCTGGTGTAGAGAGACAGAAATAATATCATTCATTTAGAAAAAGGAAAAATGATCACAATATTTAAAGAAAATATTTAACTAATACATATATGTTTAAACGTTAAAGCATTATGAAATATTTTCAATCAAACTTAACATCAAATAGACAAATAGCGTAAAGCCTATTTAATTTCTAGCAGTATAAAAGATAAATTAGTCTACCAGCGAATTGGTATAATTTTCTACGACTTAAGACAGAACCAGTTTTCTATGAAATCACATTTGAGGCGATACTAATACAAATGTAAAAGAGCAAAACCCGAAAGATATAAGTGCAAAGAGAAGAGGGACATATTATTAATAGATATTAATTTACGCATGATTATAATAATGGTACAAACAATAAACGAATTATTGGACGATATAGGTATCAGGTACTATGCTAGAAAAACTGAGGTAGGTATTTATACATTTATAAAACCGTGAAATGATGGAAAAGAGACTAATAAAATTTAATAACTATTGATCTATATTGATTATTATTTATTAGGTATATAAAAATAACTTACATCAAAGTTGGGGTCTAAATTAAGGTATTTTGAGGTGAGGATTATGCAAAATCCCCGATCACAAGCCCCCCCCCCCCCCCCATCGGTTATGAGCCCCTCTGGGACATAAGTTCCCCAAAAGTATTAAAGTTTTATATAATGCTAATGTTATCGCATAGAAGTATTTTTCTTTCTACTATCGAAGAAATTAACAATATTGTTAACCATGTATACGTATAACATTCAAATAATTACACTGTTTGTTCTATTTTAATAATGCATTACACACATTTCAGGATCCACGTGACGTCACACTCTTTCTAGGGTGCTTAGGGTGGGTTGAAGAACCTGCGCGCGAGCTACCTGTAGTTATTATATCATGCGCTGGCTTGAAGCCGATTCAGCCGTACGGCTGCAGACGCTCCATTGGAAAGGAGTACATGTTATATATCGGATAGCAGTCCAAAAGGAGCGCCGATTGACTCAAGCCACGCGGCTCTAGCCGCTTCAGCCTCGCAAAGACATTCGACCTAAAGCGCTTGTACTCGTATTTGTTGCTGAACTGGTATATGTTGCAAATGTCCTCAGTCAAATCACAAGTAAGCTGAGAAGGCACCAACAAATTTCCACGTTTATCCCTTTCAGTAAAGATATTTCTGGTTGTAATATTTTCTGGAAATAGCTGAACTCAATGGCAGAATCCTCTGTCAGAATCAGGTTGTATATGTGCATGCCCCTGCCAGATTCGACATCTATAGAAACTTGCTGATCTATTTCATGAAGTTACTGGCAGCTGGAACACTTGAAATGGTTGAGAGCAGACCTTGCAAGGTCAACACAGTCAGATTCCAAACGTGCCTGTTTTGTACTCTCCATATATTTCCTCACATCGCTGGTAGTGTATTCGGACAAAGAAACAAGACTCTTAGTCCTATTGACACCCTCACCTTCAAAAAATTGACGATCAGTAGTTCCCACCAATAAGTTTCCTTAGGTAACCAAAGTGGATCTCAATGTTGTCAGATTAGATCTCCCCAAGCAATACATACAGAATCTTGTCCCGATGTTTCTCGGGCATGTACTCAGATTGGCCAACCAGACCACGCGAGGTGTGGGAAGCTGCCATCATTGTATCATTTGACATCTTCTTTCCTCTTCCTTGAAACTCATGCCAACTACTAATCCACTGGCCAAACTTCAATAAATAGTCGAGTTTCTCCTTGTCTTCATTAGTCACAGGCTTCCAGTTATAGTCATTTACCTAGCTATGAAGTAAGCGGAATTTTCATTGATTATGTCAAACCAACGTCGAATGTAGTGGAGAAATTTGGCAGTTTGCTTGTAGTTATGGTGACCGTTATCTGGGAAGTACTCCAAGCTAGCTATTGTGGATTGGGAGCAGGGTGCTACGACCATTCATCTTGCGATCTCGGGGACAATTCTCTGACAAATCGTCATCGACAGTACGTCGCGGACAATTCGTCGCAGACCATTCGTTCCGAACAAGTTGTCACGGACAATTCGTCGCCGAATTTTCAATTTCGCCATACCTCATATTATAAATTAATTTCAATTTTTTATTTCGCCAAGAAATTTGCAATATTTTCCATTTCTTCCAAATCTTCCAATTGATAAATGATACAATATGTACAATACAATACAAAAGATTTTTCTGAAGAATTTGTAACCTTCCATTATTTTGAAATAGATCATTCAACACTTTGAAATAAATTATTCAATATTTAAAATGAATAAAAACAATTAATTAATAAAATAATATCAAATATTAGTATCAACAAAACAATAAATTAACACAAACCTAAAAACCTGACTAGATTCTACGTTGTAAAGAATAACCAAACTCTGAAAATTTGCCTAGAAATCTTGGTCACTGCCGGGGAATGGTAGTGCATGAAGAGTCTTTTTGTTCATAAAATTGTTGTAAAAAAATTGGAATAAATGTACCGCATCGTATTGAATGGGAGCGTCAGGATTAGCAATGTAATTGTTGATTATGTACAAAAGATTCCCATTATCGCCTGTCTTGTTGTGAAATCTCAAGTTAGTTTTGAGCCCATCTGTGGTTACGGCACTACGAGAAAACCGACCTCTAGGAACGTTTATATACTTATAGGAACGTTTGCAGGTCCTCTCCAGGCTCCGGGAAAAAAATGAGTTTATTATATAATATTATAGAACTAAGGTATTACGATCATTATTCTGCAAACTGCATACAATTCGGTTCAGTATATATTTTATTATTTGCTTTTAAAGTTTTTTAATACTCTGTGAGCAACAATTGAGCGAATCACTAACCTGACGCTGAGAAAGAAGATTGTACACTCTTTGTTTTGATTTCAAATTTAGATTTTTAAACAAACAATACGTTTTTGGCCTTCTCTTAAGATATTAATTGGTTCTAAAAGTATATAAACGTTCCTATAATAAGTTTATCCAAATTTCAACCTTTAAACGAATAATAAATAGATTTATTAAACCACATACCTAGTTGACAATCAAAACAAATGGTGTACATTCTTCTTCTTTAGACTGAAAATTAGAAAGTCGGAAGTAAAGTAGGTTTTGTAGAGTTTGGATTATAAAAAACTTTAAAAGCATATAAAATTAAAAATCTGCTAGCAAATTTTATGGGGTTTGCAGTAAAATGATAAGAAACATTAGCCTCGTTGATTTAAGCAATAAAAAAATTTGCATGGAGAGGACCTTTAAGCCTTGTTGAACCTAATTAAATATGACTTGAATGGTATCAGAATTGATTGTTACGACAGGTGACATACTAACAAACTCTTGGTAGTTACCAGCAACTGAGGTGGAGAAGATAGTCCGCGTGACCTTTCCGTCGGAGTCTCCTAACACTCTTCCAGCAGCAAGTTCGACTGCTTCGCTGTGAACACTTCATTCATTGCCAGATTTACAATTTCTCCCTCTCCTTTAACTTGTCCATCCTCATCTTCAAGTACTTAATGGCACCAGCTTACAGACCTTCTGTAACTGTCAAGGCTGATGTCAGTCTCCTGAAAGTTTGTGAGCTAGGCAAGCAGAATAGACCGGATGAACACAGGTCATTATATACTATATTGCTTCGGAGACGTTTTCTCCCACACCATGGTGAGTGGTGACTGACATCAACGAGAAGCTGTATCATCAGCAATGAGGATTGGCGATGGAAAGTCGGAGCTGCTCGGCAGAAAACTTGGAAGCAAAAATACAAGTTTTGTTCCCTTCGCTGTTATTTTACACAAATTTGGCTTGAAGCCTGGCAGCAACTTCAATAAAAACTTTCATCTTCCATTTGCAAGGTTTTGAGGCCTGCAAGGATATTCGGTGTAAGGTCAGTGAACTTCTTCACAGAGATAACAAGGCCATTTTGGTGCAGTTTAAAGTGGAGATCAGAAAAGATTGTCAGAATGTGACTTATGACTGGCATACGGTCATACCTGTATTTTTCTCGATCTCCTCTATCCTGATGCTTATACTAATAGACCGTCAGGCAAATACATCTTGTAATTACCTCTGGTAATTTCTCGTCCAGCAACTTGTCCTACAACATAATGATATTATTCACCTTATTCATAGAAAGACATATTTTCGTTTCTCTATCAAGTCTCTGCATCTCTTTTTCACGCCTCATTGTGAAATTTGTAGTTTTTGAACTGAGGAATTGATTTTACCTGGTTTAGATAAGCTGGACAATTCGGAAAAAGTAGTTGGTATTGCCTCTGGTTTGATGGCTGCTCGTTGACGGTCATTGTCTTGTATGTTGGTGTATGGATTGAAAAAGTGTTCTTCGCAAAAGTGTAGAGTGACCAGTGACATGCACCCTTGCATGAACTGGCCCTGTTACTGTCAACACGTGGAATGGTGTGAATCCACTTTTCGTAATAGGTCCAGCTCAGCAAGTAATTTGAAAATTGAGATCTTAGTATCTTTAATTATTTCAGTTGAATTTGCATTAGCAAATACTTCCAATTATTTCTTGTTCGGTTTAAATCTTGATTTCAATTAGACACTACACATTTACGTCCCATAATGAAGTACAATTTTTCAGATTTTGTGTCATAATTCCTTTTGAAAAATAATTTACTATGTTACAATCGAAAATATAAATGTTATAATCAAGTTTTCTGTTATGAATTATTATTTTTGACCAAATAAATATATAAAAAAAAATTAATATTTCTGGTCTCTAACGAATTTGATATTCTGTAAAGAACAGTTCAGTTATCAGTCCAGGTATAGAGTAGTCTGTGGGTGAGAGAAATAGCGTCACACTAGCACTAATTGTTATAGAGTGAGAGAAATAGCGTCACACTAGCACTAATTGTTATAGAGTGAGAGAAATAGCGTCACACTAGCACTAATTGTTATAGAGTGAGAGAAATAGCGTCACACTAGCACTAATTGTTATAGAGTGAGGGAAATAGCGTTAAACTAGCATAATTGTTATAGAGTGAGAGAAATAGCGTCAAACTAGCATAATTGTTATAGAGTGAGAGAAATAGCGTCAAACTAGCATAATTGTTATAGAGTGAGAGAAATAGCGTCAAACTAGCACTAATTGTTATAGAGTGAGAGAAATAGCGTCAAACTAGCATAATTGTTATAGAGTGAGAGAAATAGCGTCAAACTAGCATAATTGTTATAGAGTGAGAGAAATAGCGTCAAACTAGCATAATTGTTATAGAGTGAGAGAAATAGCGTCAAACTAGCATAATTGTTATAGAGTAAGAGAAATAGCGTCAAACTAGCACTAATTGTTATGGAGTGAGAGAAATAGCGTCAAACTAGCATAATTGTTATAGAGTGAGAGAAATAGTGTCAAACTAGCATAATTGTTATAAAGTGAGAGAAATAGCGTCAAACTAGCATAATTGTTATAGAGTGAGAGAAATAGCGTCAAACTAGCACTAATTGTTATAGAGTGAGAGAAATAGCGTCAAACTAGCATAATTGTTATAGAGTGAGAGAAATAGCGTCAAACTAGCACTAATTGTTATAGAGTGAGAGAAATAGCGTCAAACTAGCACTAATTGTTATAGAGTGAGAGAAATAGCGTCAAACTAGCACTAATTGTTATAGAGTGAGAGAAATAGCGTCACCAGTTTCTCACCAATAGGGCTAATCATTCTCACCAATAGGACTAATCATTCTCACCAATAGGGGTAATCATTCTCACCAATAGGGCTAATCATTCTTACCAATAGGACTAATCATTCTCACCAATAGGGGTAATCATTCTCACCAATAGGGCTAATCATTCTCACCAATAGGACTAATCATTCTCACCAATAGGGGTAATCATTCTCACCAATAGGGGTAATCATTCTCACCAATAGGGGTAATCATTCTCACCAATAGGACTAATCATTCTCACCAATAGGGCTAATCATTCTCACCAATAGGGGTAATCATTCTCACCAATAGGACTAATCATTCTCACCAATAGGGGTAATCATTCTCACCAATAGGACTAATCATTCTCACCAATAGGGCTAATCATTCTCACCAATAGGGCTAATCATTCTCACCAATAGGGGTAATCATTCTCTCGACTGTTAGAAAGGCAGCCAGGTTGGCGGTGTACGAGGATATTATGATGAGGGTGAAGAACCACCACATTCCCCCCACTATGCGGGTGGAGCAGGCCTGGGGGAGAAAGGGGGGTGTCACAAGGGGAGATATTCATTTGAAATTACATGTAAATAACATACTTTATTTATCTTAAATTATAATAACAGTAACAGCTTAACTTCTACTTGCCACTAATAAAAATGACAGTTATTCAATATTATAAATATCGTAATAGTTTTATTTGCTATTGACTTTGATATAACTAGCCTTAAATAAATCGGTGTTACTATTTAATAATTTTAATTCATCAATTGACTAAATTATTTTACACTATTTGACCCTCACATTTTAGCAATGTCACCCTCACGTTTTAGCTACGTTACCTACACGTTTAAGCTACGTTCCCTTCACGTTTTCGCTACGTTACCTACACGATTTAGCTACGTTACCTACACGTTTAAGCTACGTTACCTACACGATTTAGCTACGTTACCTTCACGTTTAAGCTAGGTTCACTTCACCTTGGGGTTAAGGTCGGAGCCTTGTTGCATGAGGGTGCCAATGGTGAACCAGAAGGAGTTGCTGAGGCTGAACTGGTTCTCCACCACATCTCTGATCTTAGAGCACGGGTGGGGACTGCGCCACTCATAAGGAGTGAAGCGAGCCACTATGAACATCGTGATGGAGACAAGGATATAGGCAGCCAGAACGTACAGCCATATGTCTATGGCAAGGGGGTTCATGAAGGAGAAGAGACGCGACTGCCCCTGGGTTGGTACCTTATGGAGAAAAAGCACAGTGTCACTTTTGATGTAAAGAAGATGTATGATATTACCGTTAGAAAACATTTTACTTAATTGAAGATATACCAATCTTTCTGGTTTACTTTTTATTTATTCTGTTATAAATTACAGTTGTTAACACGAGGCTATTAGTATTTGTTTTAGTATAGGCAGGTTGAAATTATAGATTATATAGATTCGACTAACTTCTAAAAAACTTAAATCATCGTTCATTTATATAATTTACCTATAAATTTTTTTTCTTTGCTCAACGATGGAAAAATTTCATATCAGTAAATAAATATCAAAATATCTTCTTTGATTAATAAATTAATTAATAAACGCTTTCACGAATTTAACTTCAATCTATCCTAACATAATTTCCAGAGATCAAGGTAGTAATTCATTACGAATCTAATGATGTTTGTCTTCTGTATTTCTCATCCCTCTACCGATAAAGCCAATACAGTCCCAGGCAATCAATCATCTGGTAACTGTACACCCTCTATATCATTCACTGACTCAATAGATTGGCCATTATTAGGGTTGTGACAATATTCTTTTAGCATAAAAATATAATCTCGAGCATATTTTAAATAAAGCATATTCTTTTTATTAAAACATATTCTTTTTATTAAAAATTTATTCTTTTTATTGAAAAGTAATAAAACATATTCTTTTCAACAATATATAAAAAAATCATGAAACTAATATATTTCTCAGTTCAGATATATGCTATATATAACTAAAGAATATATATTTACAAAAAAAAACAATGGAAAAAAGTATATAGGAATTTGAGAAGACCGTCGCCAAACAATACATGCCAAAATTATTGGAACATACAAGCCGAATTGAGGTTAATACCTGAAAAACCTGTTCAGGGTTCGATATTGAAAAGTTTCATAATTCAATATTAGAAAATGCATTTCTATTTTATCCTAACAAAATTTCAACGTTTCTTAGTTTAAATTTAAAATTTAACCGTTTCATAAACCTGATATTACTGTGACTGAACTTGGTCAGACGATATACAGATTGAATCCATGTGCCATATGATTCAAGTTAAAAAAACTTATTTAAACTCTTCAAAGATTTCCATTGCACCGAAACAAGAGATTGGCATCCAAATGTGATTTAAGGAACTTGCTAATATCCCTTATCATATTTATATATCTAATTGCACCACTTTTAATGAATTAAGCAGAAAAAACATAAAAAACATAATTGAGCATAAAAAGAATATAAAGTATATTTTTAAGGAATATAAAGCATCTTTCAGAGCATAAAAGAATATATTTAGAGCATATGAGAATATATTTCGTGAGAATATAAAGCATATTTCAAAGAGAATATTGTCACAACCCTAGTGATTATGGTACCCATGAGACATCTAGTGGAGAGTTTAGCAAACAGTTGGTACTATAATTAATATAGTTAGAATTATATACGCCTAATTGGAGAACAACTGGACGTGTAATGAGATGTAATTAAAAACTTTAAATCATAATTTGCATTTTATCATTTCTAATCATCAAAGTTAGTAAAATATTGAAGTACACATATAAATGCATATAATAACCAATAATTTGCATTAATTTTCCATATTATGTGTAGCAAAATCTTCTATGTGAATTACAAACTTTGTGTTGATGAAATTCTACTCCCACCTTCCTAATATTCTACCTAAGTGACCACAAAACGGAAAAATTAATAACTTTTGAGTAGGGTCAATTTTGACCACAATCGAAACTCTTACTAAAATTTTATATTCCCTTAATTCTAATATCAAGACTTTTTCTTAACTATTGCAGATACACTCCAACCGCATACGAGAATTACTAAGCAAGCCCATTTTTCTGATAATTCCTTAACATATATGACAAATATTTTGATAAATACTAAAAAATCATATCCTCATAATCCTTCCACATCAATAATATTGATTTCAATATATAAACAGTTTGAATAAGATTCTCATATGCCGGATAAGTTTACTCATTTTAAATTTAACTAAATCCTTTAAATTTTAATTCTAATTTATGCATTCATATTTTATAGATTCACCTTGAATAAGATGCTGATGCCAACATTCATGAAAGGTTTGGTGAAGTCGATGACGTTTTCTCTGGCGTAGTTGATGGTCATAGAACCTATGGCGAGATCTGCTTTCTGGTGGAAAAAAGACTTTGTCAAATATAACATCATCAGTTACATTTTATAGAGCTTACGCTAAAGTGAAAGGCCAAAGGAGAATTAAATACAAAATACTTCAAAGAAGAAGACAATTAATAGTATTTAACGATATTCGGTTAATCATATTATTCAAATAAATATGTAAAATATTCTAGGAAGCTAGTTGAAGGGTTTAATGATTCAGATAATAATTATTAAATAGTTAATCAATTTAGTAAAGGATTTCACGTCTGTTTCCGAACCAAAAGTCATATAGGTAATGTCAAAAGGAAAATTAAATACAATGTGGGACTCGAAGAAGCAGTCAAAAATGAAAGTGGCTCCATGAACAAAGTCACATACCACCTTCGGTGGTAAAAGTCATGGATGCAGAAAAGCTACTCCGTGAATGCAGTCACTTACTAAGGAATGTGACGAAAAGGGACACAAGCAACAGTGACTGCTGCACTCACGGATGGAAGAGGAAAATGAAGAGGTGATAGTAAATGAAGGCTTACCTAACACAAAATCTAAGACCTCGTAGTTGAAGAGCATAACCCTAGCGCTATCATCTAAAACTGCAAGTAGCGTTAAAGAAAATAATGAATATGGTAAAAATGGTAAAGAAAATATATATAATGCAATTTACAATAGTTCGGGGCCTAAGGGACGCCCTTTTCTTCCATTCACCACAGACAGCTTCAGGATAGAGCCTAGCTTCAAGATAAATATTTAAATTGTATGATAGTTTCATAATAATCATAAGACAAGCTATGCAGAGAAATTTATGTTTCAAAATAATAAATTAAAATGAATAAATTTGTACCACTACCCGAGCTACTAATATACGATTATGTGGACACCTACACACCTACCTGATGTTCCAATTCTATAAATTATACTCACCAAATTCCGTTTCATCCTCCATTCAGAAGAAGAAAATGCACACGTTAAACATTGTTCGAAAACAGTTACTTTACATATTTTCTTAAAATAAAGTTTTGAACTCTTTAGCTTCTTCATATTATTTGGTTGTCAAGAGTTGTTAATAGAATAATAAAAGGTATGAACCCTATTTCAAAGGCGATCTTAAAAAATGAATGAAAATGTGCACGTTGTATGTAGGAGGAAAGCGCTCTTGTTTCTACTTCAAACCCAATTTAAAATTGTGTTTTAAATTACTGAAATAAAAACGAAAGCAGTAGGATATTCATCTTACCTTTTCTTTGCGAAAATATCTTTCATTACTAACCACTCGCTTTTCACTCACATGCTCCATCAACTCCTTGACGATGCCATTCCACTCCTTCGTTACGGGGTCCATAATACCGTACATCTTGCTCGGATTCGGACGAATCACGAACTGGAAGTTTATGAGATTAGAAATGCTCACGAGCATGTCGACACCAAAACCTTCGTAGCGATCGTTACCCGTGAAGTTGGCTGCATCCTTCTTCAGCATCACGTAGGGAGCTTGCTACAAGAAAAAACTACAACTACACTCACTAGACAACTGTACTGAATAAAATAAAGCTACGCTAATATTTACTGTGGATAATAAGGTGCAAAATCTATAGTAAAATTGGGGAAACTTATCTAGAAATAAGTGATATGTAAAATTTTATTTTACATTCACCCTCTGTTTTGAAATCCCGTAATTATTGAATATTATCTACGTTACATAGTGTCAATATTCTACAAATAACTTGTACTATTTTCTACCCCAGACATGAGTTGCTTCACTATCCCATTCCACTCCCCAGTCAGGGGGTCCACGGCCCCGTAGACCCCCTCGGGAGATAGCTCCAGAATGTATTCGAACCCAGCATGGTTAGCAATCTTATTGAGGAGGTCCACGCAGAACCCGTAGAACCTGTTGTTACCCGTGTAGTTCTTACCAGGCCTCATCATTACGAAAGGTTGGTCCTGGTATGTTGATGGTGTTATTTAAAAATAAAAGTCTTATTCTATGGGTTCGATATAAATAAAAGTTTTTCTATTTGATATAGATAACGATTATTAAAATGCCAGTTTAATAGTTTGGAATGAGAATTTATATTGAAATAAAAAAAATTATAGACATGAATATTCTTTCAAGTTCAACAATTTGGTCTTCAATTAAATAGAGTAACCATAGAAAAAAGTATTGCTAATATTATAGTTAATTTTCTGCTCATTCTTATAATTAGAAGATTAAAATTTACAATTTAAAATCATTTTATGAAGTAAATATATATCAATATTCTTTTAAATTCTTAAAAAATAATATAATACGAATTTTATAAGCTATGCATGGATGCTGCTAACTGAATTTAAAAATTAGCAAAAAAGCAAAATGATGATTGCTATAACATAAACCACTGTAGTTCTTATTTGAAATTTTTATCGACGACGCTATGAAGTGGACACATTTTTTCTCAATGTGTGTTAGAGGCTTTTGAAGAATGATTTTCTTTTCAGAGATCAGCTTCTCCACTTAAAATGCATAGATTTTAAAACTGTCTTCCACTCCAATATTTCATATATGTAGATAATTAATTATCTCAATGGCTTAGTCCTTACCAGATTAGTAGTAACCAGAAGAGTTACGTTCATGGCCCCTGGATCGTAGAAAGCGTTGTTATTGGTGATGTTGACCCCCAGGCTACTCGACCATTCACCAACCTGCATCGGGAGTTGCAGTGAAATTTGTTAACATGGTATAAAATAACTTCAATATGAACTGTCAATTTCTCTTTCCGTGTTTCTTTAGTATGAATATAATACCATTTCCAAACGGTCAAATAGGTCAAATAGATTTTTTCTGGTAACTGTAGTAGTTTGCCATCTCTGTTATAGTGTGGATTATCAAAGTATTTGCGTTTGTATACTTTAGTGTGAATAGTGTGACTTACCTTCACACTCTCTACATAGTGGTTCAATAAGAAGTTGATAAATAACTTATCCTTTGTAGAGAAAGTTATTACCTTGACCAGAGCGTGCTGCTTCAGTTTCAAGAGATCTAATTTGAAATTCACTCTCCTGCCTTCTTTGAACTCGATTGGACCGGTGATGCCGCGGAATTTAACCTTCATGAAAACAAAAGAATTTTAAATAGAAAGTTGAAAAATCATATTATTTACTAATTGTTCTATTCTAATTATTTATATTTTTTTCATGAAAATATATTTAATCCTATACGAGCGAATATTTTTTATAATTGTGTAGTTTTAATGATTCAAATATTTTAAAATAGAGTACCTAAAGACTGCAGAAGTTCCTCTAAATATTTATAAAATCCTTTTATATTAAAAATCATGAGTACCGAAGTAAATTAACGTATAATATCCATAACATTTTAACAAAAATAGTATTTCACAAGAAATGAGGGATGAATTCTTACGGCGAAGATTCATTCATACAATATCTATTTTCAGTCGATAAAAAATAATCAAAGTTCATGAAAAATATCGAAAGTCGATCGCTTTTCTTCACGCTTATTTTTTTCACAGAATATTTTCATATAGTTTAGATCTTTAGTGCAATATTTTAACCATAGCTTCAGTTACATCATTATAAATGAGTGAACTAATTGACAATATATCACGCAAAGCCACTCACTGAGTTGATGTAGTTGAAGAGGGAGGACCCGTGACTCCATGGCTCCTCATTGTGACAAGAGAGGTTAGCCAGTTGGATGGAGAGGGATTGGTCCAAGGCCTGCAAACCGTAGGCAAAGGCGTACACACTGTCGTACATCAGTGCTGTCTCTGCCTGATGAAATGGTAATATCGTTTAGTTTTTACATCTTTTATATAAGAAACACAGTATCAGTCTATTATCAGTAGCTGTAGCAATTTTCTATAAATTAGTCATCAAATAATTTATATTTTCAAAATGTGTCTTTCACCAAATACTAAAGACAAATAAGAGAAGTACCAGATGACAAAGCATCTGTATTGATCACACAAAATACCTGTTAAAATAAGAAAATTTTAATAAATTTTTAATCAAATATGTATATTTTATGGTACCTATAAATGCCCGCTATCATTGCAGAGCCATATGGAACAATGAAAAAACTAGTGACCTAATTTTGAATGAAGTTGAAAATTAATATAGCACATTTTTCACACGAATTCTGAGTCCAGCTTTTGAAAATTGTTTTCGATAAGAAATAGAATTTAAAATATTGATTGAAAATACTTCGCAAATTTGGAAAGAATTTATTTAAATCAGCAAATTTGGATAAAATTTAAATGAGCAAATTTTGAATGGAAATGGAAGTCATTCCAAAACCACATTAAATACTAGTTTTAGAGCTCGACTTTTTCTGAAAACCAAAAATAATCAACATGACGATATTTGTTGACATACTATATGAAATAAAATAAAAATACTATAGTGGTGAGCATTCTTGATTTTTTTTTTTTTTTTTTTTTTTTTTTATAGCCCCCAGCCAGAAGAAGCAAACCTTCTTTAAATAACTTGTATCTTCTTAATTTAATTTATATCATGGAAAAATAACTACGATGCATCATATACATACATTTCAGCCAATTCATTATTCATATAGATCTTGAATTTCTTTATATTTGGACTCGATATATTCAATATCCAAAAAGATTAAGATTACATCGTACGTTTCGTTTACTCTCATTTTCTATATCATATCTTACATTTATATTATGTCCTTTTTCTATTGTTGGCATTTACTTTCTGTTTGCTATACCAATTTCTTTCTCTTCTCTGACCTGTATAACGCTGGTCCTGTTGAGGATGTGGTGCCCCATGGGTTGGAAGGTCCACATCTCCTTGAGACTCTCCCTCACTTTGTAGTGGTCAGAGTCTACTAGTCTGAAGGCGGTCATGTTCACAAAGTTGTACTTGAAGTCCTCCAAGTCAAACGTCTCTATGTTCTGATGAGTAATGTAACATGCCGCTGTACCTTAGTCTCATCACAGTGTTTCAGTTTAAAGGCCTATAAGCCTTATTGCTTTCACATTTTATTCTTGTGCTAGTGTGAGTTTAAAATTTAATTGTTATATTTTAATGAAATATTCAAAAATAAACAGGTTATACATTTCAAGAAAATCATAATATTCAATTCAGAATAGTGATTAATAATGTTTTTTTTCTAATACTAAATGAGTCAACAGACTCGAACATCTTTTTCTTTAATATAATTCAATAATATGACGCAATGCTAAATATGAGATAATAAAACAAACGTAGAATTATGGGTAATGACAGTTATGATGGGGCCATAGAAGAGTGAATACTGCTATTAATCTTCTATGGCTCCAAAATAACTTTCTTTTTGGGAGAGTATCACAGCATCACTAGTTAGAATCATTTGTTCTTAATACCACCAGAGCATCACTAGTTAGAATCATTTGTCCCTAATACCACCAGAGCATCACTAGTTAGAATCATTTGTCCCTAATACCACCAGAGCATCACTAGTTAGAATCATTTGTTCTTAATACCACCAGAGCATCACTAGTTAGAATCATTTGTCCCTAATACCACCAGAGCATCACTAGTTAGAATCATTTGTCCCTAATACCACCAGAGCATCACTAGTTAGAATCATTTGTCCCTAATACCACCAGAGCATCACTAGTTAGAATCATTTGTCCCTAATACCACCAGAGCATCACTAGTTAGAATCATTTGTCCCTAATATCATAACAGCATCACTAGTTAGAATCATTTGTCCCTAATACCACCAGAGCATCACTAGTTAGAATCATTTGTTCTTAATACCACCAGAGCATCACTAGTTAGAATCATTTGTCCCTAATATCATAACAGCATCACTAGTTAGAATCATTTGTCCCTAATACCACCAGAGCATCACTAGTTAGAATCATTTGTCCCTAATACCACCAGAGCATCACTAGTTAGAATCATTTGTCCCCAATACCACCAGAGCATCACTAGTTAGAATCATTTGTCCCTAATACCACCAGAGCATCACTAGTTAGAATCATTTGTCCCCAATACCACCAGAGCATCACTAGTTAGAATCATTTGTCCCTAATACCACCATATCATTACAAGGGATTCTACCGGAGACAGACAGTCTGACTTACATTCCACACATTGATTGTCTCAACATTTCCCCTCATTAAATGTTCTATAGATGGAGAGGAAGGGCTTGAAATAGCATTGCTATTATTACATTGTAAAGAAATTAATTCTATTAAATGGTGATTATGTTTTTCAGATATACTATTTTACATAATAACTAAATAGTAATAAAGAATACTATCCACTTCATAGTATTTTAACCTAAAAAGTGTAGATAAATATCAAATTGATATCTTTTTTAGTTTGTCAAATGTAAGTCTAACAGAGTTAAAAAATAATCGAATGTCAATGTTATATTACATTTCAGATACAAAAACAAAGTAATTTTACTCACGAATGTAGTGTAGAGATAATGGTAATAGAAATCATTCATCTGCAGCTGTAGAATCTGCAAAATGTTTAGAGAAATAATTACCTTGACAATTTGATAAACAAATATAATGAGTTGAAAAGTGAACAATAGGTATTTGAAAAGAATGAAAACAAGAAAGTTTGCTGCTAGCATGTCTATTTATTCACACAGGCTGCTACCAAAGTAACTCAATATATTCTGGCACCACAAGTTTCAGACACTATCAGTCGTTAGATGCACAACTTTGAGGATGAGTTGGCATGATTTGGTCAAACATTTAAACATATCAATGCATTGCACTAATTGATATGTAAACACAACAAAATTTCTATTACCCACAAAAAACATTATATTGCTCATTTGCAAGAAATATATTCATGAACACATAAACATGTATTATTGAATTATCCATATAGGGTCAAAGGTCAAGGTCATTTGTAACTAAATAACTGAAAAAGTATTCATCAAATTGCCTAAAATTTTGTGGGACGATTTTGGTCATTATCCTGGAACCATTTTATCAGATTTTGGGAGCGAATGGGTCAAAGGTTAAGATGGTCATTTATAACTCAAGGTTTATTGGATGGTCAAGGTCATTTATAACTCTAGGATTATTGGATGGTCAAAGTCATTTATACCCATTTAAACCGAGTGCCAGTTCTAGTTTATTACTATCACTCATATAAAATATACAATGCTCTAATCCCACAGATATTAAATCAAACTCTAAACTGTCATTTCCTTCTCAATCATTCTGTGAGCTGTTGGAGTGAACTATTGAACCATTGTCTTACAATTATTATTGTATCTCAAAGATGCATTCCACCCGATTATCACATTATAAAAGTCTAGTCCACCCGACTATTATATTTTAAAATAGCCTGTTAAAAATAATGGACTATTTACTATATGAAATATATATTTTTGACAAGTAATTCATTTACACATCAAATTTAAATTTGACGGGTAAAAATAACAAATAAAACACTAGAGAATTTTTGTTTTTTTAGTATTTAGTATCTCAAATTATCCTCTGCTAAAATGAGGAAAATGATTTCCTCATCTTTTTACCAGACTTATAGCTGTGACACTAAAGTACATCGGACTGAAACACTTTCGAGCTATCAAAACACTTGATGTTTGATGCACTTAATTGTCACGCTTTGGAGACAAAGTCTATAGAGTAAACTCGAAACACCTGAGTGCATTAGAATTTCTCTGAGTGTTTGTACGGGGCATAAGTAACAACTTACGGCTCTCAGAAAGTGCGACATATGTTGAGGTAGAATATCCACTATGATGTTGTTTATTTCCTTTTGTTTGACTTCTTTGAGTATATTAGAGTAGGACTTGGGTGAGCCTTGCCTTATGAGGAACTCCATGTTGTCGCTTGGGGGGTGTCTTATGAGCTCCTGAAGCTTGATGAGACCTGACCATAGAATTAAAGAGAAATTACATCAACAGAACCAATGGTATTGTACGCTTTATATTTCATTGGCATTAAGCCTACCAATATCCTCTTCATAGATGATAGCAACTTTAGTCCAGTTGAGGAACATCATCACATCCTGAAAAGCCTGGTTGACAATCTCGTGTGAAGGATGGAGGTTGATGGAGAACTCCTTGTATTCTTGCTCCAAATCTAACCTGAAGAAAAGACATATTGATCTAGAGCTCTGACTTGAAGTATCAAAAAGCTATGAATTAATTTATTGTAGAAAACTTTTGTACCACTACCACTGATGTGAATTCAAGCTTTATTACTATATTGTTTGTAAAATATTCTTATTACTTTATAGTATTATCATCTTGTAAAACAACCATCGAATTATTGTAAAATAAATTGTGCTTTTAGTGTTTTCTTCTTTGTTTCTACACCTTGCTTCCATGTGTGGAATATCCAGAGCGTCACAGATAGACTGGACATGAGACGCTAGCAGACCGTCTGAAGGCCCGAACACTGCTTGAATACCGTAATGGATCTGGTCACACGCTGAGAAAAACAATAGATAGAACAAATAGAACAGTTATGACTGGTAGAGCAGTTAGAATACAATTATTTGTTATAGATATTAACAGTCCAAAATGTCCAAAAATATCTAAATTTTCCCCGTTTTTTAGTATCTTTAGTACCATATATTAAATCCACACAGTTTCAAAATGGACCATTGTTTAAGGATACAGTTACTATGGACGCGTATTCGAGCGATTTTTCTAACTGACGATATCGTCAGAACTGATCGTCAGTGCGAGGTGCTTACATTGAACGCGATTTTTGATCGTCAGTATGTTTCTGCCCAATTAATATTGGGATCTAAACCATACTTATTTGATATATTGTTCGGGAGGAATTAAAAACTTTCCTGTGTACGTGCCTCTGAAATAATAGAGGCGACGCTAATTTTACTGTTATTTTCACTGCAAAAATTCTTTAAATACATAAATAGAAAAAAAGAGAATATTTCTTTATATAACTATATCATTGATATTCAATTTTATTGAAAAAAAATTGAACAAAGTAACAACCAATTCAAGCCTTCAAATAAACAAATATATATTATAAATAATAGAATAATATCTGTATTATTCCTGATAGTACCAAATAATATATTTCCAAAACTCATCGGTAAACAGTAACAGCAATCGAAAGTTTAAAGGAATTAAACACAAAAATTACCGAATCTATCGCTAGTCGCATGAAAAAATCAAACTCATTTGAACGCTGAAGTTGGTCTGACGACTTCGTACGTATTCTGACGACCAAATCGCTGCTACTGTAACCACTTCCATTGGAAAATAAGAATTCGATTTACATCCGATTTCATCAGAAGTCGTCAGTGCGAAAAATCGCTTGAATACGCATCCAGAATAACCGTACCCTACCGAGTATTCTTTTACTGCAAACTACTGCAGATAGTTTTTAATTGTTTTACAGCACACACAAAAGAGTAAAATATAAAACTCAACCTTTTTATTGATAAAATTATCTACATGTAAATCAATGTAAATATAAATAAATAACCAAGAATTTGTACATATCAATATGCATTTACGTTAAAAAGGCCTAATAATTGAAACATGTTGGGACACTGAAAATGAGAATAGATCCCACTCAATCTTCCAAGTCCTACCACAACCATTCCTTTAGACAGACTCTCCTTTCTTGCTAGTGTGAAAGGAGTCATCACTGGTGACATACTGGACAGACTCACCTTTCTTGCTAGTGTGAAAGGAGTCATCCCTGGTGACATACTGGACAGACTCACCTTTCTTGCTAGTGTAAAAGGAGTCATCACTGGTGACATACTGGACAGACTCACCTTTCTTGCTAGTGTGAAAGGAGTCATCACTGGTGACATACTGGACAGACTCACCTTTCTTGCTAGTGTGAAAGGAGTCATCACTGGTGACATACTGGACAGACTCACCTTTCTTGCTAGTGTGAAAGGAGTCATCACTGGTGACATACTGGACAGACTCACCTTTCTTGCTAGTGTGAAAGGAGTCATCACTGGTGACATACTAGACAGACTCACCTTTCTTGCTAGTGAGAAAGGAGTCATCACTGGTGACATACTAGACAGACTCACCTTTCTTGCTAGTGTGAAAGGAGTCATCCCTGGTGACATACTGGACATCATGCAGTAGGGTGGTGTTGGGTAGGATGTCCACGTCTTTGTTTATCCTGTAAACAGCGTACTTGAAGGCTACTTCAGTCGGTCCTCCTTTCTCCTCTTCAGTGAACATTGCTCCTGATAGAAGGGATCATATACTAGGTATAGAAAAGGAATATGGAAGGTAGGTAGCAATGACATCAGAGAACCATTGTATAACATTAGATAGTGAATATAATATGTAAATAATGTAGAAATTTTGAACAAATTGTTCATAAGCAATAAGTGTTGATTATTCAATTCTTTCACTGAAAAATAATGTGTATTCAATATCGTGAATCAACAATTGGACCCGGACAATTGGGCCCCAAGATAATTAAGCGACGAAAAAATTGGGGCAGCAGACACAATAGAGAAGAGTTATTTTGTTATTACTGGGGCTGTGACAATGATATCTTTGATGAATGCTTTAATATTCTCCTGAGATATATTCTTCATTTTCTCTAAATTTATTCTTTTATACTCTGAAATATGCTTAATATTCTCCAAAAATATGCTTTATATTCTCCAAAAATATGCTTTATATTCTCCAAAAATATGCTTTATATTCTCCAAAAATATGCTTTATATTCTCCAAAAATATGCTTTATATTCTCCAAAAATATGCTTTATATTCTCCAAAAATATGCTTTATATTCTCCAAAAATATGCTTTATATTCTCCAAAAATATGCTTTATATTCTCCAAAAATATGCTTTATTTTCTGTAAAAATATGCTTTATATTCTCCTAAAATATGCTTTATATTCTCCAAAAATATGCTTTATATTCTGTAAATATATGCTTTATATTCTTTTTATTCTCTATTCATAAAAGTGCTGTAATTTGATTGATAAATGTGATAAGTGATATATCAGAAAATCCCTCGAATTATAATTGGATGCTAATCTCATGTTTCGGTGTAATGGAAATCTTTAAAAAGTTTAAATAAGTCGTATTAACTTGAATGCTGTTATATTGTATGGATCCAATGTGTACATCGTCTGAAAAAGTTCAGTTGCAGTAATATTGGGTTAATGAATTGGGTAGATTTTAACGGTTATTCATTACATTGAACTAAGAAAAATTAAACAGTTGTTGGGATAAAATGAGATTATGAGAATACATTTTCTAATATTATTTTATAAAATTTTCAATATTGAACACTGAACAGGTTTTGACTTCAGTTTCTTCTTCTATAATACTAACATTCTTATTTTTTATTGGCTAAATCCTAACTCATTCACTACACAGGATTTCAATATAGATCGAGTATTTCCACTGAATCTAGGAAATTGTTAGCCAACAATTGGAATATCTATTAACAGAAAAATATACTTGTTTCATAAAAAATAGTATTTATTTTAATCATGAAAAGAATATGTTTTAATAAAATGATTGCCTTTTTTATAAAGATAATATATTTCTAATAACAAGAATAATTTTTTTCATATTACAAATATTTTATATTTTAAATATGCTCAAGATTATATTTGTACGAAAAAAGCATATTGTTACAACCCTAGTTATTACGGTAACAATGGTCTTGGGGTCCAATTGTCTGGGGCCCGATTATTGTTGGCTCAATTTTCTTGGGCTCAATTGTCGGCAAGCCCAATTGTCAGTGAACCATTCAATATATAGAAGGGGGGGGGGGTCATTATGGGCCCCACTTCGTCCTGGTTTTTATTAATAGTTCTAATAATAAAGTGATTTTTCTATATTTGATGAAATTTTTAGTTTGTTATTCCCAAATATTTTGAACAAACTTTATTCGATAACTTGTATTACTTAATAAGTTATGCGTGCTTAAAGCTTACAAGTAGAGATTTTTGCATACTAGATTAAATAGTTTAATAAAGTAAAGATATTCTATCATCACTCAATATAATATATAAATTATGTAGATTGTTCTTTCAATAAATATCATTCCCCTTCCCTCACTTCTATGTAAATTAAACACTACATACATTAGTAGATGCACCTTACATCTTTGAACCTAGAAATTCATCAACTCAACATCCCAAATTTGAAAATATTTATTTTCATAAACTTCATGAATCTAATTGACTTCTCTGTGATAGCACATTTTTTTGGTTTATTACAAAAAATCTGCTTCACCATCCAATAGATAAACATTACAATTTAACAATAGTTAACCTGTACAAATTAGAACCAATATAACCAAGTACTCATGGGGTTAATGTAAAACATTTCTTACTAATTACAACCAAAAGAATCATAGATCAAATACAAATCTTCTTTTTATCTAAAATTCTTTTGCATGTAATTATATGTGAACAGTAACTCTCGAATAATATAACAATAACAAACAACTCTTTTGCTGTGAGTTGTTCTTGTTGTTTTTATCTTCAACTGAACATATATTCTTTGGAGACACATGTTTCCAATAAGTTGTTTTCAGTTACTGAGATGCGAGCTGACCTTTGTATATATTGCCTTTCTGATTCTAACTCTTGGAGAATGGGAGATAGAACTAACGGATATTGTAGCTTTGAACTTATCCTCTTAAATACTTCATTATAAAAACACAGAAAAGTAAATGAGAATTAAATATAATTTAAATAGAAAACAGAAACAAAAATCAAATTCAATGAGATTTCATTTAAAAAAATTATAGCTATAGGTACTATATATCGTCTTTACTGACACATAGATAACTAATTTCATTCCTATGTTAATAAATATTAAAGAAAAGTACCATAAATCAATTAAATGTTATTTTTAACGTACATTAGAATTCCTCTATAGTGAATCAGTCAAGATATAGCCTCTATCGTGAACAGGTTTTCTTTAGTCTGCCATAAAATAGTCTTTAGTTTTCTAAAGCTGATGGCAATTCATCGAAGACTAAAGAAAATTTGTTCAATTTTTAACTCTTTGCTCATTCACTATACAGGAGTTCACTATAGGGGAATTCTTCTGTATTAGTAATTATCATGCATCTACAAATAGGGACTACAGTAACTGTTCTCAACTCTAAAAGTATTTCATGACACTGACACGTTCTGCACTCCCAAGTAACGTGTACGTATTTATATTATTATTATAATAAACTGGAGATCACGAAATCAATTGATTTCCACTCGTGAAAAATAATGAGTCATTTGTATTTTTTACATCTCAAATTGTTATATATCTTTTAAAATAGTACAGGTAAATGTCGAAAAAATTCGGTATTGGATGCATGTTTAAATCTATATTTTTCTCAAGAAATGTTATAGTATTCGAAGAGAATAAAATAAGAGGAAATATTTCATCTTCGTAATCAAGTCACTTTGGTTGTCATAAGAGTTACTTACCAATTCGTATGAGAGGGGGGAGCGTCCAAGTGCACCTGATGACTGTCATCAGCAGGAGTAGACTGAGGAATGATTTGCTAGCGGGAAACATGTCTTATTTATAGGCAGAGAACAGGGAAAAGAAACGACTCAAAAAAGGAGAATTGGAACTGCAAAACAATGAAGAAAATATTATGTTAAATCCTTGTAACATATTTTATCAGCTTTTTGAATAATATTTATTTCAATTAGAAAATACACTTTTTTATTTCCGCAATAGACTTCAAACGGTGTTTTAATACCGAGCGCTGTATATTTTGATCAACCTAAGGATCTTTATTTGTCATTTCTGTATAATTTTACAAGGCCTTCTAGTTTTAAATGAACTAATAATTTTGTTAGTATCACTGTAGTATTCAACATTTCTGCCAAAACACTTTTGAGAAGTTTCGCTCCTTCTGAAATCTTTCGAATGTTATAATTTTCTTTATGACACTTCAGGAAGAGTGATCTAATATTATTAGTCTCTGAAATTATCAAAGTTTAATTCCTTCTTGCGGTAGCAGATGTCATCGAGAGCAAGGGTTTATAAACTTAGTAATAATTGCAAATGCATTTCAATTATTTAAGGCTTTTTACATTAAAAGAAACATCTGTCCCTTAGTTTTGGACAATCAAAAATTTGTAAACAAGTTGTTATTATTATAACTTTTTTTCCTAACCTTTAAATATGATTCAAAGTTTAGCATGTTATTAGGGATGATGTCGAGTAAAAGTTTGCAAAATTTTAGCTTTTAAGAGCTTCTAAATCTACAGGTATAAAGTTTTTGAAATTTATTTCTACTAGTTTGGACGCTACTAAATTGTTCGAATATCCAATAGATGTCGCTGTTTATTTAAATTCTCGATTTATGGCGTTTTATTTTCATTAATTTTTTCTGAATGTCGGCTAATCTTTGAAAATAAGCATTAAATTATCCAACTTAGATAAATATATGCACTCTAAATCTGATGAATTCGGAAGAATCACGCCTCCTTGTGATGATGTGAATAATTTTGCCATCTATCTTTCCATTTTTTTAAAGAAACTAAAGAATAATTATTTTCCAATAAAACCTAAATGCCAAGTGCTAAGAGAATGAAGGCCCCTTGGTCGTGTCATGTTATAATTTACTTTATTATAAAGAAACATACATGGTATTCTCGCTTGAAGAGACATGCAATTCCTTCTGGTTCTTATAATACAAAGAATACGCTATGTAGGCTCTTAAGAGATGAAGATAATGGACTACGGTTCTTTGATATATATTCTAACGATATGAATTTTTCACTTGATGACGATCAAAACATTTTACATGCAGATGACACTTATTGTATATATAAATAAAGATTTAGACACCCAGGTGGAATATGTTAATAGTAAGCTCTCTCAGTTGATGGATTGGTGTAAATTTAATAAAATGATTATCAATTCTGTTAAATCTCAATATGTCTTTCTAACAAACAAAAATGTACCAAATAACCAAATTATAAAACTTGGTCACGAAAATATCTAGAGAGTACGTAGCTGTAAGTATCTTGGAATCTACTTGGATGAAGCTGAAGTATCAATACCAGGTTTCTCACATCAAGTCCAAATTGCGGCAATTGAGAGGAATTAGCTTGTTCAAGTCAGACTTGCACAGGTGACAGGATCCAAATTCAATCATGTCTTAAGTCACTTGTACAAGACTATATTTGTGCAAGTCTCGTCCTAAAGACCCTCAAGTTTACTTGCACAAAATACTTGCGCAAGTAGACCTTTCAAGTTTGCATGGACGTGTGTAGCCAGGTAATGAAAGGTCTTGCTAGACTGAAATGAATTCATGTACCTATTATTGATTATATTAGATATTGTTTATGTATGTTGAACACATATTACCCATTTTTGTCATGCAATAAAGATTTATCACTTATAAAGTTCAATTCGTTCAGTCATGATATGAAAATGAGTTTGAAAGTATTAAATAAATACAAGGGGAGCGATCTAGCTCTATATCTGACACATTTAGTATAAAATTATGGGTGTACGGACAACTGCCATGTGGACAACTGCCATGTGGACAACTGCCATAGTGGACAACTGCCATGCGGACAACTGCCTTGCTGACAACTGCCATAGTGGACAACTGCCATGCGACAAACTGCCATGCGGACAACTGCCATGCAATATATTATAATTTTATTTTGAGTGATTTGTAATGCGCTTGTAAACTTAATCTTTCATGAAATTAATTTGTTGTGAAGAATAATATTATCTTAACCTAAAAATTAGGTATAGTAATATTAATCGTATAGTCCGAAATTGTACATGAAGAAGTAAAAAATAAATATTTACAGTAGATTCAGAATTTAAAGTTTAAGTATGATCAATTTATTTATTTGATGAATCATATTATTTTACATTTAACCCATTAAACCCCTTAAACAATCAAATGGTTGACAAAAAAGTTAAAATCTATAGATGCAAAACTTTTTTTTCAAACATTTCAGAATACAAAGAATGGTACAAACATAAGCTGTACAGCAATTTCCAGTGAGTGTGATTTTGCATCATATTAATAAATTATTGTTCATTGGGTTATTTGTAAAAACTAATTTGTTGTTAGATTCAGGATTAGAAATTGAAGTAGTGTAATTACCTTATTTCTACGTTTAAAATTTGAGGAACACTTTACTTGGTAACTTTGAATTTGTTTTACTATCGTTTCTTTATTTCCAGCTCCCACTGATCAGAAATCCATGCATTACATGTCTTATAAATATCTGAAAAGTGTCAAAATATATGAATAATTATTACTGAAATATGCTTTTTAAATTTGTTATTATATTGATAACAAATCAAATTTAAATTAACTCATATATGCCCAGTGTTGTGTGAAAGCAACTCTTAAATAATAAGATGTAAAATCACACTCGCTTGAATTTTAACCTGTAAAGCTTATGCTTGTACCTTTTTTGTATTCTGAAATGTTTGAAAATAAAGTTTTGCATATATAGATTTTTACCTTTTTGGAAACAAGTTGATTATTTAAGGGGTTAAATGTGAAAGAAAATGATTGTAAGAAAGAAATTGAAATCTAGTATTACTTCAGTATTAATTTCTATGTATCTTCATTCACAATTTCAGACTATACAGTTAACATTTTTATACTAAAATTTTAAGTTAAAATAATAATATTCTTCACATCAAATTAATTCTAAGAAAGGTTAAGTTCACAAGAGCATTACAATTCACCCAAAATGAAATTATAATATATTGCATGGCAGTTGTCCGCATGCATGGCAGTTTGTCGCATGGCAGTTGCCCACTATGGCAGTTATCCGCATGGCAGTTGTCCGCATAGCAGTTGTCCGCATGGCAGTTATCCGCATGGGAGTTGTCCGCATGGCAGTTGTCCGCATGGCAGTTGTTCGCATGGCAATTGTCCTAGAGCCAAAATTATGATGTATATCAAATTAAGTTCTGACTCGCAGATTATCCCTGACTCAGTTTGTAATTACTTTGTGGAATATCCTAAAGTTTAAACAGTTAGATGAAAGTATTCTTGAATTATTGAAAACTTATTCTTATGTTATGCAATCTAGTTTGAATTCCATGCTGTTTGAATTGTAAAGAGGAGGAGATTTACAACGAAATTCATAAACTTAGGAAGGTGGGCGATTTCTAAGATCTTTCTCGTGGATTTCTTAAATGCTGCAGTAGACTCGTGTTACCTTATTTTTGCAGCCTTTTAAATCTGTGTATCGATCGGTAAGTCTATTTTGATATATTTAAGATTACTAAAATTACATATTCAAAAAACCATCATCCGATATCTGTTTTTTGTAATTTGAGTAAAGTTTTCGATGGTTTTGTACTCACGAAATTGGACTACTCTATTGGAACCAGTTTGATTTTCAGAAAGATAAAAATACAAAATTACCTACTTTTCATTCACTTAGGATAAGGATAAGGATTGAAGAACAGTATAAAAAAATCTACAATTTAACAAGACCTTATATAACTTCTATAAAAGAAAATTTCAGGTAATGTTAAAAAAATAATTAAAATAATTAAACAGAATGGCGGTAAAAATAATACTTAAGTACTTACTATAAAACAATCCAGCTATGAATTATAGCGACAAGAAAAAAATGAAATATCAAATTAGTGAATAAGTTACAAAATAATTATACAACTACACAAACATAGTTATCTATATAGTATTTTTTAAAGTTGTTTTGAAGCTATTGTATGATTTTATAGATTTTATATGCGGAGGTCTTACTGCCGAGTAGTGGACACTGTTATCAGTTAGAGTCAACCTATATATGGTAACTAGTTGAAGGATCATTACCATGCCTAGTTTCATAACTAAGCTGGAAGAGCCAAATTTGCTTCCATTCTTAAACATTAAACATGTACAACAGCAATAGAAAGTCATAGAGATAATCCAACTTCAAAATAGCAGTGCTACGAAAAAGAGGCTCAGTATGAGCTAAAGAAGTGCTACCCGTGATAATTCTCACCGCTATCTTTTGCAGCACCTCAACAGTATGAAGGTATTCTCACCAAAAAATATTACCATATACCAAATATGGATAGAATAAACTGTAATACAAATTTATAAAAGATTTTACAGATAAGTATTCTCTTACTCTATATATGATTCAAAACCACTCTAGAAAGTTTCCTACACACAGCATTAATATGCGCCGAACTTTAGTTTGCTATCAAAGGAACACTATCAAAGAAATTCACCCTAACACCCCAAACTTATCCCGCTCTCTGGATCCACATGATGAAGCCAATTAGGAAAGAGAACAACGCCAGTTTTTTTCTGAATTCAGAGCCAATCTATTTGAGATGGGCCTGGAAATGATAGCTTCAATTTCAGTTTTTATAACATTACACAGTTCCCGATAATTTGGTCCAGCTGCTGATACAGTAGTATCATCGACGAATAAAATAGTTTTCAGGTTTGAAGAGACATGGGCTAGTTCGTTTAAATACAAGATAAAATAAATTAGGTCCTAAAACACTCCATTGAGGAACACCAATAGAGACGGAACTGAAACATGAATAGCAGTCGCCATATTTAGGAGTCATCAATCCAACGGCCATCCAGATAGCTCCTGGACCAATTCAAAGTCAGCAGAATGCCATGATTGAGTGTCAAATGCCTTAGACTCAGTTAGAGTAGTCAATAAATAGTCTTATGACATGGTTCCGCTATTCCAAGTTTCTACAGATGTACTCAGAATAGTCGACAACCACATCAATTGTAGGCAATCCCTTCCTAAAACCAAACTGGTTATAACAGATAGTAGAAAAACAGTTCATGAAAGAAACCAACCGCCTGGAAACACATTTCTCAATAATTTCGTTAAAAAAAGGTAATATTGATATAGGTCGATAGTTTTTGACATCATACTTTTTTTTATAGATAGGGACCACACAAGCATCCTTGAAAACATCTTGGAAAACACCGCAGGATGGAGACTTATTAATAATTAGTGAAAATGGATGATTCAAAACTGGGCAACAGAGTTTTAACAATTTCATCGATATTGTATCAAGTTTAGACTTAATATTTTTCAATGACACAATAACTTCAGTTACTTCAGTATTCGATATTGGATCAAAAAATAAGGAGTGAGCATTGCACTGAATATGGGAAAGGGGGTGAGAAGAAGACACAGGTAAAGAATCATCAATCTTAGATGCAACAAAACAAAAATGATTATTAAAACAACGAGCAACATCACTAGGATTGGAAATAGGAACGCCATCAACAATCAATTCATCAAAACTCTTCTTTTTATCACAAAACGAAAAAAGTTTACGCAAATAATACCATGTTTTCTTCATATCACCTATGCAACTTTACTTCTGTAACAATGCACCTTCGCTCTATGGACCATACCATTTACATAATTATGCACCCTTTTATTCTCAATCTCAGATATTAGACCTAACTTACATTTCTTGAAGCAAACGATTCTTGGTATATAATTGTTTTACCAAGATCTCAACAGCTATAGCAAGCGGTTCCTTCTGCAAGTTGTTTTTTTCTCGATTATTCTGCTTGTTTTGACACAATTTCTTGAGAGAATGTTTCAAAAATATTAAAGTTATGGTATTAGAGATGCATATCCTCGCTTGACAAATCCCTCGGTTAGGTTCAATAGTGAAAAAGATGTATACTCTAAGTTTTATATAATAAATACAATCATGGCTTACTTAATATACACGGCCTGATTTGTTACATTTCTCTTCTTGAAATAGAAGGCCAGGCTTTTTATTATAGTATTAATTAAGGATCACATATTGACTTGCGTATCATAGATTCCGTTTCAATTGTCTTAAGATGTGAAAAGTGATTTTATTTTCATGATGAAAATTGGAAACAACATCGGATGAATAATTGAAATACAAGCAAATAAAATATTCAAGATTGTCAACAAATGCACTTGTCGGGGATGCTTCACCAATTTCCCAGCTAATGATAGTCGGCCAGTTTTTGGGCTGCCAAAAGATGAAAGCTTACGAAACATATGGATTAAATCTATCAACAGAAAGGATATCAATATACTATATACTATATAGGCTCCTCAGTTTCTGCGAGTGTTTTCACAATGAATGAAGGAATAGAACGACGCAAAATTTAAAAATTGTGAAAAGTTTACATTGTCGTGACAAATTAGTCATGCACTGCAACGACACTACTATGACATCAACACTCATTCAAGATCTTCTATCGGATGGTTTTAACTTCGTTCTAACTGCCAGATTTCGAAGTGATCCTCCAGATCGCAGATATGGACAGTATCGTCAGATGAGCGGAGGAAAATTTCTGGTGTCATTAAAAGAAGTAAATACATCAGATAAGATTTTAAAAATCAAAAGTTTTGTCCAAGAAGGCTTTGGTATTGATAACAATGTGAAGATTAATCAACATAATGATATAGAGGTTGAGAAATGGTTGACAGAATTCAAGGAAACGGTGCTCACTGTCAGAGGATCTATTGAACTTGAGGAGAAGAAGTATCAGACTATGTTGCTGGGAATGTGATAATATAGAAATACGTCGATGGATGATGTTGTTGTGGTAGGTCCTCCAGTAGCTCCCCAAAACTTCTCTCAAATCCATCTCCCCTCAAGTGGGAAGTCCTGCATCCACAGATGCTCACTGCTCCCCTCCTCCTCCCCACAAAACCTACACTGCACCGTCGCCTCCAATTGTACCATACTCATCCATCTCCTTATGGAAGGGTGGTGTCTTGACCGGAATCTGACCAGGTCCACCCTTCTCTTCTTTAGTCAGATTATGCTCCCTATTCTCTCTCAGTCCCCCTCGTATCTCCTCCTAGTATCAGCGTCCTGCACCCCTTCTCCCTCAGCCTTCTGTCAATCACTGATCCTCTCGTGCTTCTGTCCAACTTCACCTGCCCCTGATACGTCTCTCCCCCCTCTTACATTCTCGTCCACCATCTCATTACCCTCCAGTCCACTATGTCCCAGTACACACACCAGTTGTACCATCCTCCTCCAACTCCAAAAGCTTCCTCCTGATCTGTCTCAGTTCCAGTCCCTCACAGTTTTCCTGCAACGCATCCACAAAGGATCTGCTGCCCGTTACCACCACCGCTCTACTCAAATCCTCATCCAGCAGCCCTCACATCATTTTTCTCATTGCCTTCCTATCGGTACTGACATTGATGCACCCGGCACCCGCTGGTACGGCTCACTGCTCAACCGTTACCTCTCTCCTTCTCACCACCATTCCACCCCCACCTCAACTTCACTCCCCCTCCACTGATTCGTCTGTGTATAACATCAAGTCCAGCCGTCCACACAGGTCCAACACCTCCATAGCCTCTCTTCTGGTGAGTCACACCTCCTCGTTTGTGAGTCACACCTCCAAGGCAAGCCCCCCTCCATCATCTTCTCTCCTGCTATTCCGTACCTCCATTTCCACCATGAACGTTGAGCCCTTTTCACTTACTCCAGGTTAAATTTGGAGAGCCATGGAGCCCATGATGTACTGGCGTTTTCTACCACGCTTCGCTGAGTCACTGTAAATTTTCATGATATCCTCCTTCATTCAGTCACAGCTTGTTTCCGCTACCCTGCTCAATAACCAGTTCCTTCTTTCCATATTCTCTGTCACCTCTTCCACGTGTCTTCCGAAAGTGAGTGTTCTGTCATATGTTTCCCCAAGGAACCTCTGGTTTTCATCCCTTCTGAGAAGCTCCTCTCTAATCCTCACTTCCGGTGTCCATCCCGACTCAGATGGGTCTGTGGAGTAGAGGCAGATGCTACATTTACTCGTACCGAGCTCCAGGACCTTTGATTTGAAAGGATAATATTTCAAGAAATGACTAAGCTGCTACCTGCAACTTAAACTATTTTGCTGTCACGTCACAAGTGGTGGTTTGACTTTTGCTTCTGATGAATTTAGAGATGTGTTGTGCAGAGTTAATTCTAAAGACTTTGGGTAGGACCAAAATTTTCTGTGAATCACATCAAAAAGTTAATTCATCTCGAGTGGATAGAATAATAACTAATAATTGTTTCGACAACAATTAAAAGGAAGAGACTTACAAAATCTGCTGTGAAAGATAGAGTGGTGGCCTTCAAAAAAATTATGAGACATATCAATGGCTGCTTGTTGAAACCAAAATGACTGAGCTATGTTTTTAATTTTAACTTATAAATAATGTGCACCTCACTGTTTCAACTTTAACAATTTCTTGTTTTAGTTAAGTAAATTTGGAAATCATATAGTTATTAAAATATACATAATTGATAATGTGTTTTAATACCTTAACTGAAACAAACTTTCAATAAATAATACACCTTATAATTAAATATAATAAAAAGTCTGGCCTTCTATTTTAAGAAGAGAAATGTAACAAATCAGGCCGTGTATATTAAGTAAGCCATGATACAATGTATGTTATCACCATTCAACCTATTATTATTAATTATGAACTATTTTACTAATAAAATATTTGAAGCCAGTAAAGATAACGGACCTGAAATGAACCAAGTAAAGATAACGGACCTGAAATGAACCAAGTAAAGTTAACGGACCAGAAATAAAGCTAGTAAAGTTACAGACCAGAAAACTTTATTTTAGTTTTAATAAATATTTGCTTTAGTATTATATAAATATAAAAACCTAATAAATGATAATATTAATGATTATACATTAATTTTGCATACTTTATTAATTGAAAGAATTGATGAAAAAACGTATTCCATTTTGAAGTTGTGATGAACGAGTTGTATGGAAATGGAAAAAAATTATGATTAAATCCTTTAATGTGGTATCTATGATTCCATAATTATATTCTGATTACAAAGTCATATTCTTATTCCAATTATTGGTCAAATATTAAAAATTTAACCAAGGAAAGTTAACGGACCAGAAATGAAGCTGGTAAACATAACGGACCAGAATTTAAGCTAATAAAGTTAACGGACCAGAAATGAAGCTATAGTAAACATAACGTATTATGAAATGAAATAAATTAATCCTCTTTATAAGCAATAAATATTAAACTTCTCAATCGTGGCAGAAGATAATGGTATCCGGCGAATTCTCCGAAAATGAATTGGCGGAAACTAAATTTTCCGAAAACTAATTCGCCGAACCGAATTCTTCGAATACGAATTTTCCGAAACCCAGATTTGCCGAAATACGTATTTAGAACAAAATGTAAAATTACAGAAAAGATACGAAACAATGAAATCATAACCCTTAGTTACAATAAATGATCCTTTATTCTATCTCTTCATTAATCATTGTAGCTACCACTAAATGATTATTTGCCTTTGTTCTTCTTTTAAAGACACTCAATCTTTATTCAGTCAGTCAGCTCTAAGAGCATCTTATGTTTCTTTCATTTGAGGTTTTGAGTGATTCTTTGTTTGTTACTATAACGTGTTTATTTCCATATAGTCCTATTTAGTTTTCTCCTCATGCATGTTTAGAGATGCACCGATACCATGCATATTGCTAGCCGATTAGGTTTGTATGCCTAGCTGTTGTGCATAAGAATTATAGGTAGGCATTTTAACTTACTTTTAGTGTATAATTTATAAAGTTTATATATACTTATAGGTTTTTACGATCTTCATGAGATAGGATTATGTACCCAGGTATTTTTATTTACATTGTTTCCTAAGTTACAAGTATGATTCCTATCGTTACCTTACTATTTATCCTTATCTTATACTACCAATCCTTATCTTATACTACCAATCCTTATCTTATAGTACCAATCCTTATCTTATAGTACCAATCCTTATCTTATAGTACCAATCCTTATCTTATACTACCAATCCTTATCTTATACTACCAATCCTTATCTTATACTACCAATCCTTATCTTATACTACCAATCCTTATCTTATAGTACCAATCCTTATCTTATACTACCAATCCTTATCTTATAGTACCAATCCTTATCTTATAGTACCAATCCTTATCTTATAGTACCAATCCTTATCTTATAGTACCAATCCTTATCTTATACTACCAATCCTTATCTTATGCTACCAATCCTTATCTTATAGTACCAATCCTTATCTTATAGTACCAATCCTTATCTTATACTACCAATCCTTATCTTATACTACCAATCCTTATCTTATACTACCAATCCTTATCTTATACTACCAATCCTTATCTTATACTACCAATCCTTATCTTATAGTACCAATCCTTATCTTATACTACCAATCCTTATCTTATACTACCAATCCTTATCTTATGCTACCAATCCTTATCTTATAGTACAAATCCTTATCTTATACTACCAATCCTTATCTTATAGTACCAATCCTTATCTTATAGTACCAATCCTTATCTTATAGTACCAATCCTTATCTTATACTACCAATCCTTATCTTATGCTACCAATCCTTATCTTATACTACCAATCCTTATCTTATAGTACCAATCCTTATCTTATAGTACCAATCCTTATCTTATAGTACCAATCCTTATCTTATACTACCAATCCTTATCTTATACTACCAATCCTTATCTTATACTACCAATCCTTATCTTATACTACCAATCCTTATCTTATAGTACCAATCCTTATCTTATACTACCAATCCTTATCTTATAGTACCAATCCTTATCTTATAGTACCAATCCTTATCTTATAGTACCAATCCTTATCTTATAGTACCAATCCTTATCTTATACTACCAATCCTTATCTTATGCTACCAATCCTTATCTTATAGTACCAATCCTTATCTTATACTACCAATCCTTATCTTATACTACCAATCCTTATCTTATACTACCAATCCTTATCTTATACTACCAATCCTTATCTTATAGTACCAATCCTTATCTTATACTACCAATCCTTATCTTATACTACCAATCCTTATCTTATGCTACCAATCCTTATCTTATAGTACAAATCCTTATCTTATACTACCAATCCTTATCTTATAGTACCAATCCTTATCTTATAGTACCAATCCTTATCTTATAGTACCAATCCTTATCTTATACTACCAATCCTTATCTTATACTACCAATCCTTATCTTATACTACCAATCCTTATCTTATAGTACCAATCCTTATCTTATAGTACCAATCCTTATCTTATACTACCAATCCTTATCTTATACTACCAATCCTTATCTTATACTACCAATCCTTATCTTATGCTACCAATCCTTATCTTATAGTACAAATCCTTATCTTATACTACCAATCTTTATCTTATACTACCAATCTTTATCTTATACTACCAATCTTTATCTTATACTACCAATCCTTATCTTATGCTACCAATCCTTATCTTATAGTACCAATCCTTATCTTATAGTACCAATCCTTATCTTAATATTTATCTTTATCTTATACTACCAATCCTTATCTTATAGTACCAATCCTTATCTTATACTACCAATCCTTATCTTATAGTACCAATCCTTATCTTAATATCTATCTTTATCTTCCAGTCATAACTGAACACTTTGGTAACAAATTCGTCTTTCGGAAAATTTGTCCTTCGACAGATCTGCATTTCGGAAAATCCATTTTCGGCAAATTTGGGATTAGGCAAACATGTATTCGGAGAAGTCGTTTCGGCGAATTAGTTTTCGGTAAATTTGGGATTAGGCAAACATGTATTCGGAGAAGTCGTTTCGGCGAATTAGTTTTCGGTAAATTTGGCTTCGGCAAATTCGTTTTCGGAAAATCAGCCTAGACCCAAAGATGACATAACAAAACCTATATTTATAATTTCAGAACAATAAACTGTGAAATATTGTCTGGTTACCACCATTTTTTTTTTGTTTAAATCAGTCTTATATAATGTTATAATGGATGTATATGAAATACAGGGTTATGCAGTGGAATTACTGTGGTGGAACCTTTCAGGGGTTGAATTTAAGCAATCTTTAATTAAATATATACTTGAAGAATACCAAATGTTTATTACAAAATTAGTTATATTAACAAGTTTTAATTTTGCCTAAAGACTATATTAGGACCAATATAGGTTTGAAGTAATTTAAAAGTTCGTTTTTATAATGTAGGTACAAATGGATATATTTTATATGAATCTTCTCATACAAATCGAACACGACCCCTCACCATACCTCCTCAACTGGACCGCTAACCTAACCTTCCTTTTACATCTAACATTTTATGGAAAAATATATGTAACTTTAACTATATAAAATGGTGGAATTTACCGACCATAGTTTGATTTTAGTTGCAACTCTCTCTCCCAACATTATAATTTATATTATTCAAATTTAATAAATTCATTATTTAGTTTAATTTACAAAAAATAAACCAAGTGCTTGTATTTATGAATGCAATTTTTACCACATCTCGTAAGTATGTTTATCATAATGAACATGTATAATAATATGTTCTATCTATTTCACTGAGCATTAACAGTGTAAGGTGACAGTATTATTCATTTCGTCCCTTGAAAGGCTTCCAATACACGTGCCGCAGTCACAGACTCGGAGATACTCTCTCTTTCAACCACTCCCCTTACACTCAGAAGGAGAACTGAACATGTAACTGATAGAAGTTAGAGCATCTCTACGAGCTGGAAAGAAATCTTACAGTGAAAAGAAACAGAAAAATTGTGACAAAGCACTACCAGTTGGTTCTTTGGCGCCAATTGACCAATCAAAGTCCAGCACTGTACGACGCGCATGATATATTAACTATCGCTTGACAAATCAATGAATGACATCATTAATCGGTGATTAGGTAGGAATCGAAACAAAATTTTGATGCTATAGTTATCTTGTTCAATACCTACTAAGGTAATGATGGTGTACTGCCGGTCTGTATAATATGACAAAACAATTCAGATCGTGAGTCACAAGCCATTGACTAATTGGTGCGCCATGATTATCTGTTTTTCTTGTATAGATATATTTGATTTCCAATAAGCTATAGCTATAGTCAAATAAGCTATAGCTATAGTCAAATAAGCTATAGCTATAGTCAAATAAGCTATAGCTATTGTCAAATAAGCTATAGCTATAGTCAAATAAGCTATAGCTATAGTCAAATAAGCTATAGCTATAGTCAATTAATAAGCTATAGCTATAGTCAAATAAGCTATAGCTATAGTCAAATAAGCTATAGCTATAGTCAAATAAGCTATAGCTATAGTCAAATAAGCTATAGCTATAGTCAAATAAGCTATAGCTATAGTCCAATAAGCTATAGCTATAGTCAAATAATAAATTATAGTGAAACTGGAATACCATAAAAAAAATTTCTTCAAAAAAACTCTTCATAATTGCCATGAACAATCAAGATATCCCAGAAAATGCGTCCGAATCGATTCGATATCGGGTTGTATTTAATTAGTTGCTCTGGTAGCGCGTACCAGTAATTGATTTGAAATACACTTAAATTAGATATCTAATTGGATGTATCTAAATTACTCAACTGCTTAGAAATCTAATAAATTTCTACCATCAGTATCCAAAAATCTTCACTCTATGCAGTCCGCATCGTTTATTTTATAATCAGAAATAATTTAATGCATATCGAAACAACACCAGTAATTAGATATATTTTATATTACTGAATTCCGTTTAAGAATAGATGCTTAAAATTTCGTATCGTAGATACCTAAAATTCTAATATCTACCTAAATGTATCGAAACAACACCATTAATTATATGCATATCTATTATATTTCTGAATTACAGACGAAATGTATTCATAATGCTCCAAAATCCGTAAGTTATCGAAATACGTCGAAACCTGATGTCAATTTCATTGCACATTGTCACAGAGTCGCTTGTACTATCAAACCTGAATCGATTTAATATGCTTCTACGATGGCCGAGTGATTGGCGTGGCAAACTACAAGACACGAGGAGGCTGAGAGTTCGTCTACGTGTAATAAAGTAGAAGCTGGTAACAAATATAGTTCAATATTTTATTTTCTTCAAGAGAAATATCTACAATTTAGATATGTATTTGACATCGTATTTGCTGTCTATTTCATTACTAATACTCTTTCCTTTTGGTATCTATTAGGCTACATTCAGGATAGTGTTGCATCGCTAATCTAAAATGCATTTGAACGATGTAGATATATCTTTGCGATTACTGTTTAGAAACAATGAGTGGAATATAATCGCATCATTTAGAAAGTGAAGCGATACAGTAATTGGTATCAATAATCCATTGAAAGAGTTAATAAATATCTTCAATTTAGATATGTAGATTATCGTCACCTCACCGGTAATTCGATCCCTGGTAATTTGATTCCCCGGTAAATTGACCCACGATAATTTGGCTCCCGGTAATTTGATCCTAGGTAAGTTGACCCCCGTTAATTTGATCCCCTTATTTCACTTCTTGGACTTTTATTTTGTTTCATTCGTCGACGTATTTTCCATTTTGCACTATCTATATCATATATTAATTAATTTCATATCTCTTTCGTCGAGTAATTCAACCTTTTTTCCGTTTCTTTCAAATCTTTCAAATAGTAAATTAGTATACAATATGTAGAAAACTTTGTACTTTGTTCTGATGAATTTGTACCTTATCTTCTATCATTTTGAAATAAATTATTCCACAGTTTGAATTAAATAATTTAACATTTGAAAAAAATAAACACAATAATTGATTTATAAAATAACATGTTAACATCAAATCTTGGTATCAACAATACAAGTAATTTATTGTATAGAGCATAAACATTATTTCAGTCTTTGATAGAGCATAATCTATATTTTATTTCATATTATTTTATTTTGATATAATATCCAAATCCGGGGATCAAATTACCGGGGGCCAAATCACCGGGGATCAAATTACATAGCACCGTATATTATATTACTTTTGCTGTCTATATATTCCATTGCTTATAAACGATTTCTTTATATTGCTCTTTTATTTAGTTAAGTTTTGCAAGTGCAATTCTAATATGAATCTAAACTATGCATTTTGTTACTATTTTCGACATCGAAAGTGAAGAACGTGGTTTTGTTTAGAAATATAATTGGCACGACTGTTTTGGTGGGATACTTACATTTATGTTGGTTATTCTGTAAGCATTTATATCGTAAGTGACTGTATTTACAGAGATGTTTTATGTATAGGCATGAGCATTGTTACCAAATGGCGATTTTGTTTATAGAAACACTTTCTTGTACGGCACATTTATATAGGTTCCTTTTATGAAATTACCTTCCTTTTGTCATTCGACATTATAGCCCTGAGGAGTTGTCAAATCAGATGTTAGGCCCCCTTCACACTTGCCTTTCTCAACGCCGCCTTTAAAAAAATGTTCATGGCAAAAACTTTAGCTACAATTGATTTTAACGAAGCCCTTCACACTTGCGTTAGAAATAAATGCTGAGATAAAAAAGAAGCGCAAGTGTGAAGGGCCCCGTTAAAATCAATTGTAGCTAAATTTTTTGCCATTAGCATTTTTTTAAAGGCGGCGTTGAGAAATGCAAGTGTGAAGGGGGCCTTACAGAGAAGAGGTGGATGTGATTGTAAAAATTTTCATTCTGTATTCAGTGAAACGTCAACAATTAGGTTGCCTAATGCATTCAATACTATTTCAATAAGTTTACAGTAGGTATGAGTCAAAAAATGTGGGTAGAAAATGAAAATCGTTATAACTTTAACAAAAACCATCGTCATGTTTTTTGTTTGTTCGTTTGTTTTTATATCCTTAATAGTTTTTCTACAGGATGGTCATAAGTAGAGGGTGGTAAAATCACTCTTGTGCGAACTTATTTCAAACCTCGCTTGTCAAAAGAGTAGGTTTTATACCCGAAAATTTTCATGATTTTGAGAACCATCATGTTGAATAAGCGGATAATTCAGAAACTACGACATATTTAGGGTAAAAGACTGATTGCATGATTGCATCCACCATGGATGCAATCATGCAGGATGGAGCCCCAGTACACAAGACACTTATTGTCAATGAACAAGGGGGGGAAGTTTTTGAGCATCGAGTAATTTTCAAAGGTCATGCAATTGAATTGCCTCCGAGGACCTCAATTTAACCGCATGCGATTATATTTTGTGTGGTTACTAAAAAATAGTATACACTCCTCACCACCTTCTGATCCGAATCGAATTTAAAGAGCGAATAACGCTTGGTATGGATTTCTTGAAGGCTATTCCTGACTTGATCAAAGATCAATGAAATCAGTCAGAAAACGGGGAAGGGAGGAAATTGGTTCCGTCATCGGTGATTAGGTAGGAATCGAAACAAAGTTGTGATGCTAGTTCTCTTGTTCATTACCTACTAAGGTAAATTAGATAGGTAAGCAGATTGCTTTTACTATTACATGGAGTAACAAAATCATCGAATCTCAATCACCATCGATTATGGGGTATATTAATAAAGTGTGTACTGGGAATAAACCTCTCAAGCCTGAGATGCTCTTCCCAACATTCCATTCGGTGAGAGTGTTCAATCAGGTTCAAGCAAGGATAGGGAATGATTTGAATCCTCTTGAATTAGGTGGAGAATTGAAAATGAAAGGCTGAGGCCAATTTACACTTCCAAACTCCCTGCTCCATATTCCCTCTTGAAAATGATCAGATGCACCTGTAAAGGGGATTGTAGTACCAAATGTTGCACCTGATTCAGATATTTCCTTGCGATGCTCCAATATTTGTGGTCAATGCAGAGAGTATCTTGCCATATTGTATGGAATATGATTTAACTGTGTATACTAATAAGTAAAATATAAATAAAATGCGTTTCATTATCCGCAACTAGCAAAGGAATGACATTTTTTAAACAGAAATGTGCTTCAAAAAAACTCCACGGATATTGAAACACTGTTTTAACCCTTCAAAATGAATTTCTTCAATAACTTCGATAGATGTAGAAATGAAGTATGTGTCTGGTATCAAACCTGGGCCATGCAGTTCTGGGCTCTGGAACGCCACCACTCTGCCAATCTGGATGCATTTGTATAAAAAAAAAATTTGATATACATTCAGGCCTAAGCTTTATTAAAAGCGATGTTATTTTGAGATATATCATGAAATGATTACCGTTCGTAGATATAGAAAACGGAGACAAGTTTTTCGTGATTATTTCAGGCATCAAGGTTATTAGAAGCAATTGGTTCAAAAATTCAACATGTCCCTTTGAATTAACTGTATTTAACCTATATTTTCAATTGGTAACCATGATACCAATTAGAATAGAAGTTAAATGATAATTATAATATTTTCTTTTCTGACGTGTACGAAATTGTAAAACCAACCAATAACTTGGAACTACCTAAATATTTCATAGAGTCTAAAATGTCTGTATGTTCAATGTAACATAATAATTATAGAAATCCAAGTAGGTATCTATTTATGGTACACGGAAAACTGCCAGGCGGAAAACTGCCAGTCATTTAATGGCTATTTAATAAGTTTAGTCAAAAATGATATTTAATTTGTAATAAAGCCGTTCGCCTTTCGTTAAGGAGTTAAAGGGATATTAATTTAAAAAAAAATAAAAATAATAGTTAAATGTAAAAAAATTGATTAGAAAAATATATAAATTATATACCTAATTAGATAAATATTACAGAAATTAATCAATTACAATATAGAAATTGAAAATATAACCTTTCTTAGAAAAGACTATTAGAAGAAACAAAGGAATAATTTATTAGGGACATAGTACAATCTTATTGTTTACACAACGTGTCTTTACATTATCAGTTCATAACAGGTTTAGTGTCTAATAATTTCTTAATTTTTTTTGTTTATAATTTGCAAATTGATAAAGTCTTCAACCCTGCAAACCATTCCGTATTGCATACACTTATTTACCATGTGGTTTAATAGTTTTAATGTGGCAATGGAGTATGAATATGTGTTATCCACATTGAACCAATCGAACCATCATAAAAACACATAATTAACATGTGGTTATGCCATTTTAAAACCATATCATAAAAAAACATATCAAATAGAGATTGTATACACCACATCATAGGATTCATATCCATATGTAAATTACCATATTTATAACAGGTGTTTACCAAGTGTTGTTTACCACATTCATAGCAACATGTTAAATACCATACTTATAACATATGGTAACCACATATAATTTACAATATTTCCACGTAAAACAACATGTAATAAATATGGTATCCATTTCCAAAAATATGCATGGTATACACATGATTGAAATGTGTAAGTTCCACATGGTATACATATTACACATGGAATTGTTTGTAAGGAAGCTTAAAGGTCCCCTCCACTCTAATATTTTTATTTCTCTATGCATTAGAACTAATGTTACTGAAAATAAAACTGCAAACCATTTCAAATTTGGTTCTATAGTTTTATTATAATATGTAATTTAAGATTTTTTTTCCGTTCTTTCTACTACACCTCTGAATTTCAAGTAAAGAAAAAGCCCCCCCTGTTCGATAGGCTAACACGATCCGACAAAATCCAAACAATAACAAAGCTGATAGATATCAATAGATATCATTGCTACCGGTACCGTATTGTCACTCAAGATGTTCTTTGTGTTAATCGAGTTACTTTGTAACAAACTAAAAATGCTTGACAAAGACACCTGCCTACTTAATGAATGTTTTTTGATTAATTTGATTGAATTTCAATTTCAGCGTGATACCACAGCACTCCTATTAGGTATTCGTACATTAACTTAAAATGTACTATAATTTGGAGAATTGAGTCAATTCAGCTTTGGTCTAATATTATACTTTGTATCTATATGACTTTATTTTTGACCGATGTTCAATTTCCCATCATTCAGCATGCATTAGGGCTTAGGCTAATTCTTATGACCTATTTTTAACAACATATCATGCAGACACTGAGACACAGATGTAAAGTAAGGTATGGACCAATTAAAGCTGACTCAAACTATGGTGCAAACCATGCCTTACTCAGATTTACTGTTACCTAAAAGGCTAACTTTAATATTATAGGTATTATCAGGGAAAAAATAAACGAGGTCACTTTAAATTTTAGATGCAAACACCGTGGAGTTTTTAGTCAAAATTTTGAGATTTGACAACGTTGCATAGGATAAGCTCCACCTTCTCGTAGTATTGAGAAAAGATGTCCAATTAATTTCTATTAAGATACCAATTAGTGAATTATCTTTAAATATTGAAATATAGTGCGAATTAAATTATATCGTATTAATAAAAAATTTACATTTCGATTAACGATTATTTAAACCATCAGGCCTTCGACGAAATAACTACATTTATAAAAAAAACTATTGCGCTAAACTATAATACTTGTCGTGTATTTCTCTTAATTTTTTCATATGGGAGTAACTACAGGAACAGTTATTTAACCATTTTGTAATAGTGGTTTACACACAGATTTAATCGTATATCAAATTCTAATGAAATAATAACTACATTGCGTAGCACTTCACGAAAAACTGTTTGGCATCATTTGATTTAGTATCAATCCATTTTTTTCATGCTCTAAATTTTTGACAGAATAACTACCCATTCCATACTATCAGTTAGTAAGATCGAAACTACCATCATTGAATTATTATTTGCAACAGTCCTATCTTAATAAGTGAGTATGAAGAATAATTTGAATTTTTTTGAAGGGCAAGAACTAAGGTAAATACCCAATAGCCAATATGGCACAGTAGCTGATAGCTAGTAAGAGAAGATTTTTAATTTTCGACTATAGAAGTTCAAACTTCATATCTATTATAGAGCATCTTTTTGTAATTAGCTATCGGCTGCTGTGTCACATCAGATGTTGCGTATTTAACTTAGTTCAATTTTTAATGTATATAGTTAGTTCATTATGCAATGTCTATAGTATCCCCGATTAATGTAAAGGCTGATTTGGTTAAATTGGCTTTTGTAATTTATAATTTTTATAATTTTTATTTTATTTTATAAAGAAAAAAAAGATAAATAGTAGAATATATACTATGGGTATAGGTAAAGCCACACCTAGGCTAGCGATGCAAAGCCAAATAGAATTCTACTAACTCCTAAAATTAGCTTACATATTCATTGCTTAATAACACATTCATTTGCATGAACTGTGTAATAGTTAAACTTGTAAGCTATATCTAAATCCTTGCATTGAACAGTATATCCCTATATAAAAATATCTTCCATAACGGGAAGTAGTGTTGGCAATATTAATATTTTAACGTGGTAGAAAGGAGAAGAGGCTATTGATAAATACTTTAATTTGATTGCTGGAGTTTAGAACCTAGAGAACGTATCTACAGTACAATCGCAGACTTCCACCTCTCTTTTCAAGATAGCTTTAATGGAGTCTTCAATTTTACAAAGTAAAAGAAATTAAATAAAAAAAATTTTAAAAGTTACAGATATTTTTTTTCTGAAAACTTAAAGTATAAATTGCCACTCCCTTCATTTTGTCTTCTTTTTACCTTCTTTTGTCATTCAATAATTTGATTTGATAAACTATTTTTTCCATGATCTAAATTTCTGTTGAATTTGCTCGAATTGTAGTCCTCCCTATAACCTCGGTCCCTTCTGTACCGTGAATTAAGTTTGATTAGATTTTGGGAGAGATCGGGTCAAAGGTCAAGTTCATTTATAACTCAAATAGTATTCAACCAATTCCCTGAAATTTGGTATTGACCATTTATTGGTCAATAACCAGGAACCATTTGATCAGATTTTGGGAGTGAACTAGAAAAGATTAAGTTCATTTCTAATTCAAGTCAAATTATTGGGTGGTCAAGGTTATATATGGTGACGAAGGTATGCGCTCTACTACGAGTGCACGTCATCTCGTTGGTCATGTGTAGGGTTGTGACAATAAGCAGATAAAATAATAGATCTTAAGAATATCATAGAGGAAACGAAATGAAATGGTATCGGGTACTGTATACCGCTGATTTAGAATGATTAAATAGTCTTTCATTCATTCCGTCCATACTATTTTCTGGATCTATGATTTTAAACGCATATTGTCACGATCCTAGTCATATGTTGATATTTAGTCACCCAAACTAATTATTGATGAGCCGTGTTGTTTCTTTCTTTTCTCACTATTTTTTTGTTAATCTTTTATTTTATTACTTGGGTGCATAATATTGCTCTCCTCATTGGAGAGCATGCAGCAGCTGTCGAAATCTTCATGAGACTTTCGATGGGGACTGATTAACAACACTAATTGCTGATCTTAATCAAATAGAAAATATCTGAAGCACTGGAGCAAAATAATCCAGTATGTGTGGTATAGCATGAGGAATTGCTAATTTTCTCATTTATTTAAAGTAAGGCTTGTTTCGATGAATATAGAAGGATATCTAAAGCCTAGATCACACAGTCAGAACTGTGTTGGATCGTTCTTTGAACGAAGGGAGAATAAACGAAATTCACGCAACACTCGTTATCATGATTGGAAAATCAATCAAGGTAACACGAGCGTTGATAGAGCGGTGTTCTACGAGTGTGGGCGCTGGCTCGGCGGGGTTTAAAGTTGGTAAAGCGGTATACTGCTTTTGATTACGGAGCTGAGTGGATGAAATTAATCAGAAATTCTGGTAGATTTTTGATATCAATCGATAGTTGAGGCTCATCATTTGAAGGCCTGACACAACGGAGGAACTTTGCTAGAGTGTTCCTGTAGCAGGGGCAAAAAATTGTTAACGCTGACCAGAAGTTGGCCCCCGTTCAGGAAACGCAGTATACGCTTGACCACCGCTTATGTTCACACTTACCGATCCGAAAGTTTTGAACTACAAAAAATATTACGAGCGTTGAGAAGCAGTAGCTTTCCACTCCGCAAAGTTCCCCACAGCAACAAAACCCAGTCAAAGTTTGGCACCATTATAGACGCAAATACGTAAATCTCAAATGCTTGACCACCGCTACTTCGCCAGCATTGCCCGGGCGGTGATTAAATGTTGCATGAACTTTGATAAGGCAGTTGAAAACGTTTGAATCACGAACATGAGTTTTCTGAAACGGTCTCAGAAAATGAAGCAAAGATGAACTTTGGTTTGATGTTGGTAAGGAGGTCGGATAGCTCCATACTGCCAAACCAACGCTCGCTGCCTCTTCCCACCGTTAAGCCAACTCTATGTCAACGACGGCTTCAGCGGTGCACCGCTATGGCATCACCTGTATTTTATATTTTGATACATAATTTCGACATACAAACTCATAAAAAAATAACAACGCTCTGCCGAAGTTTGTCAACGTTTAATCTCCGCCCGGGCAAAGCTGGGGAAGCACCGTTCAGGATTTCTGCATTGGCCTAGCGGAATGAAGCGTTCACGAACTTGCTTCTAGCGGTGCCAAACTTTGGCTGGGCGGTGTTTTAGAGGTAGCGAACTTTTCAGAGAGGAAAACTACCGCTCCTCAACCCTTGTAACATTTTGAAAAGCTCAAAACCGTCGGAGCTGTAAGGGAACATAAGCGGTGGCCGTGCATATATGACTGTGCTTTAACGAGGACCAACTTCTGTGAACGGTAACGAGCGGTGATGAATTTTTTCACCGCTTAAGGAACAGGTGTAGGTCATAATCACCCTGGACTTGAGCCCCCCCCCCCCCCCCCCCGGTCACGAGCCCCCCCCCCCTATTTTTAATCCATATTTACCTAGTTGAGCAAATGAATAGCTACTTAGATATGTATAACTGAGAGTAGTTACCTAAATATAGATAACTGAGAGTAGCTACCTAGATAGGGATACTCTCAGTTAGTTCTATCTAAGTAGCTCTTCATTTGTTTAACTAGGTAAAAAAGGATTCCTAAAATACCTAAAGAAAACAAGATTACTATTCATTAGTCCGACGCCCCATTAGTCCGATACCAAATTGGTCAGACGCCCCAATTTTCCGATACCCCAGTAGTCCGACACTTATGAAGTTTATTACTGATTTAACATAAAATATATGTATATCGGGGGCGTCATCCCGAACCCCCTGCCAGGTAATTAAAAAATCATGAAGTGTGCAGTACAACTAACTAGCGTATACAACAAACTACATAATTAGCTACTCCCAGTTATTTCTATCAAAGTAGCTCTTCATTTGTTCAACTAGGTAAATAAGTATTAAAACACAGGGTGGGAGGGAGAGTGGGCTCGATACCCGAGGGGGGGGGAGCCTATGTCCCAGGAGGGCTCATGACCGGAGGCTTAAGTCCGGGGAGGCTCATGACCGGGAGGGGGCTTCAGTCTGGGGGTTGGGGGTGGCTCTTGACCATACCCCTCAATTAACACCAAAAAAAAAGTTCGGCAAAAAAGTAAATATTTATTTAGTTTTATATTGTTTGTATTAGTTTAGATTTACAATACTTTTGAATCAGTCAATCAATTTGAGTTTCTAAGTTTATATCTTATTCATTAGAAAATAAATTTTTACCCTTCATCAATAATTAAACTTTTGAAGGTGATAAATGAATAATTTCCCTCAGGGGTTCAATTTTGAATTGTCTGTGGTGAATGTTAGGGAAAGTGGTGGCGTCTTTGGACTCTGAACTGTTGTAAAATGGATTATCTTTTTTTATATTTATCATGCTTATCATTTTTTAACAGTAGTTGCAGTTTTAGAGAATAGCGCTAGAGTTATGCTCTCCAACTAAGAGGTTTAAGATTTTTCTGGTATGTAGGATTAATTTTCTATAACCTTTTCATTTTCATCTTCCGTCTGTGAATGAAGATACTGGTGCTTGTGTCTTTTTCCTACAAATCTCTTGGTAAATGACTGCATATTCACGTTCTGCATCTCTGAGGATTTGTAAGTGACATTATTTACATTGAACCATTTTCTTTTCTGACTGCTTCTTCGAGTTCCTTTCCATTTGATGTCAGCGATATGGCCTTTTATTCCAAGCAGAGGTCAAACCTCATTATTATGATAAGTTTTTAGTTACTGAAATTAATATAAATTGAAATAGGTAGCATCTAGATTTAGGTGATCCTTATAAGATACGTCCGTGAGAGAGGCACCATTTATTTTTTAATGGTAAACTCTGCTGCCTATATCATTTGATTTTAACTTAATTACAGTTGAAAAATCTAATTTGATTACAGAGTTAGGAATAGTTATATAAAATATGTTATATATTAGATGCAAGTTACAAATTATAGGATGTTTCCAATTCTTCGATCAAAATACAAATAAGTATATAATTAAAATTATTTTACTTTAATTATATACATTTTCTGGTAATATCAAAGATGTAAAACCGTCCAATAATCCGCAACTTACCCTATCGCAGAAAGTAATCGAGATCTAAGAGGTATTAGCATGTATGACCGAAATGGTTAACATGCAAAGAGAAATATGCCCTCACGGCCTCTTACTATTATTATTATTATCAAAGAGGTATATGGTTTAAATATTTTTATTTCAAATATTATTCAAATATCATACAATGAATAATCATCACAGACCAATTTTTTCTTCCACCATCACGGAGTGATTGAAATGGGGATAATCAAATCTAGCATACATAAAATAATGAATATAAACTTTTAAGTAATATATGAAACAGAACTGTATTAGGTCTGTATAGCAAAAAAACTATGGTAATGGGTGAGAGATGGGGGCGAGGGGGGGGGGGTGTTTGTGATGTCCTTAATTCTCACCCCATCATTGGGTTAACTTATATTGATGCCTAACATTGTTACCATTATCGTCGATTAGGTTATTCATATGTCTAAAATTTCTTACATTCAGTACATTATACAATATACTAAATAATTCACCAGAGTCCAGCAACATGTTGATGAATGGTACTGATAGAGTACTATCTGTGAGGGGAGGGGGGGGAGGGTAATAATATGGAAATGTCATGGTATGTCCTATCTTAAATTATAAACGAGAATGATTTCAAGTTTCAAGAATAATTATGATATATTAGTGTGATTTCATTCGAACACCCACATATAGATGTTTCAATATTACCAACCAAAATGTCCCAAACTTTCCTATTGCTATAGTTCAGGCTTACTAGTACTTCCATGAGTTCAGGTAAATAATTATTAGTAATTATTTATTTGGATTTAACATTCTTATACTTTTTGATATTAAGTGACCAAAACAAAATAGTGAAAATACTCTAATTATAACTGGAGAACGCAAATCAATAATTATAATTAATTTTAATAGAAATGTTAAGCTAATTGTAAAACAGTAAGATTTAATGCCACCAACCATCTATATTCAAAGATAATTCACTAATTGGTATCTTAATAGAAATTAATTGGCATCTTTTCTCAATACTACGAGAAGGTGGAGCTTATCCTATGCAACGTTGTCAAATCTCAAAATTTTGACTGAAAACTCCACGGTTTTTGCATCTAAAATTTAAAGTGACCTCGTTTATTTTTTCCCTGATAATACATAGGCTCTAGCATAGCTAGGCCGATCATAGCGCATCCATAATCCGCCTTATCCGCGTAAGTTACGAATAGTGTAGTTTTAAGACAATGGATCCATATAAAGAATTCAATTACCTAATTAAGTATTTCTTACTAATTGTTTTCGTATATCATAACATTTTCCGAAATTGAGAACTGTTAATTTTTATACACTTTCTATTTGAACGCAGATCTGTGATTTGAAATTTTGAATAGGTATGCGCTATGTATATTGTATATACGAACGAACATCCTATTCAAGTATAGGGGCGGGCTTTTTCTTCTAATGAAATTATGAATCTCAGAATGAGAAAAAACGAAATGCGAATATTTCTTATATAATTAATTGTGAACAGAATACTTGATCGATTTCAATTCTGTTTACTGTGATATGTTATATAACCTTAGCTCTACAAATTTAAAGCAAAACCAGAATTTTTTTAATTTAGAGTGGAGAGGACCTTTAATATTCACTTGTACTCACAATAAAACAACTTTGATCGATAAATATTTAGAATTTGCAACCCAACATCAATGATTATTAAACTGCTATTACCTACCTAATTCTCTCACAATTTCACTCGATCGAATTGATTGCATATTAATTAATAATACTTTTTACATATAAATGAAAATTGTTAAAATTAATGTGTTGTGTTAATGACATGGAGAATAAAAATGTAAATGTAATAACTATTTAACATACATTTAAGTTGATTCAACATTCACTTAATTTATTGTATAATTTAAAATTATATTATTGTGAGAATATCTAATTATCTATTATTCACAAATCAGTACACAGGGTTTAAAGTTTTCTTCGGAACCAAAGGCTACATTGCTGACGTCAATAGGAAATCAAAACAAAGAGACTATTAACGTAACTGAACATGTTTTTTTTAATTTATGTAACTTTGAAAATAAGTTAGAAATAGTAATTATAAAATCCTTATGTGTACTGAACTTTGGTTTACTGAGTATTTAATAAAGTAGCTTTGTTGAAATATTATTTTTCTTTGAATATTGTTTAAGTATTCCAATATCTATGTATAGTTATTACTGTAAAAATGAATGTCCCCTTAACCTCTTAAAGAAGGACTAACGCCGTTTTTTTATAAATTAAAATGTGTTTATAACTGAAGAATATTTCAGAAAGTCAAAAAATATACATGTATTGCCAATAAGTGACTGGCAGTTTTCCGGACTAACCTATTCATTACTAACCTATACTGAGTGAGAGTTATCTATGGATGGATTTTAAAACCTTTCATAAAATCACAACTTTAAACTTTCATCACTGTCACAAAATCTGAAACACGTACTGTTTAAAAATAGATTTACATTGAATTCAAACGCTAGAACAAATTTTCTTTCATTATAACTCATAGAAAATGATATGCATAAGTTCATAACCAAGGAGTGACAATTATATATATATATATATTCCTTGTTACTTTTTCTAGCTTTAATTACCGTTTGGTCATTAAACTGAGTCATGATTTGGTAATTAAAGCGGGGCCTGTCTGTACTGGTAGGCCCTGCTTTTATTTCCAAAATCACAACTCAGTCTTATTAAAAATGGTAATAAAAGCGAAGCAAAAATATATAGGTGTATGTCAAGAATTTATATAGTTGTAACTTCTTAAAAATTTCCTTTTCTATGAGCTCGAATTAAAAAAAATGTTTTGAGGACACGACTAGCTTATCGTAAAGACGAAAGTTCTGCGATGAAAGTGAATGAATCAAAAGCATTAAAATATAACCATCCCAGCAAACCTAGTCGTGTCAATTATATTTGACACGATGTCGATGTAGAAAAAAGAAACACATCGATCCCTCTGCATCGTTCAGATACATTTATAGATTAGCGATGCAACACTCAAATAAATAAAAAAGAGATATAAACGAAAGCGTTTTAGTAATGGAATAGACACTAAATGTGATATATAAAACATATCTAAATTGAAGATATTTGGTAACTGTTTCGATGGATCGTTGATACCATTTTTTTCGGTTGGCGATGCAACACTATTTAGCCCGGTCAATCTAGCTCAAAAAATGGTTGAATTGGAAAAAAATATTAGTTTGCTAATTATTACATATGTTACTTCGTAGGTGTTTTTATATCACAGAAAAAAAGTTTACCACTTTATGTCATTGAATTTAAAAGTTATTGAAGAAATTCATTTTGAAGGGTTAAAAACAGTGTTTCAATATCCGTGGAGTTTTTTTGAAGCACATTTCTGGTTGAAGAATGTCACTCCTTTGCTAATTGCGGCTAATGTAACGCATTTTATTTGTATTTTACTTATAAGTATACACAGTACTATCATTTAAATCAAATTCCATACAACTATGGTAAGATACTCCTCTGCATTGACCACAAATATTGGAGCATCGCAAGAAAACATCTGAATCAGGTACAACTTTTATTACTACAATCCCCTTTACAGGTGCATCTGATCATTTTCAAGAGGGAATATGGAGCAGGGGTTTTGGAAGTGTAAATTGGCATCAGCCTTTCGTTTTTAATTCTCCACCTAAATCAAGAGGATTCAAATCCTTCCTTATCCTTGCTTGAACCTGATGGAAAACTCTCACCGAATGGAATGTTGATTGTTGGGCAGAGTATCTCAGGCTGGACAGGTATATTCCCAGTACACACTTTATTAATAAACCCCATAATCGATGGTGATCAAGATTCGATGATTTTGTTACTCCATGTAATAGTAAAAATAATCTCTCACCAGCATGCATGGGATATATCATCTTTTTTGAGGTATACTATTGAGAAAAGGCATCATGTCTTTTTGAAATTAGGATCAGTTCTGCTCTCTTCCTATTGGAATGTACACTAGAGGTTGTATCGCATCCTAGAAGTGCATGTATTTTTCCACTATCAGTTTGACAATGTTTAGTCCAAGTACTCCGGTTACATGCTTTATGTTTCATAATCTTACATGAATCACTTTTGTCCGATATTAGTTTGATGTCATGTAAGCCAGGTGAAGTGACATTCATATGATGGATCAGTAACACCAACAGATCAGTATCCTCTCAATAACCACAGTGTCGTGAGTTTCAGATGTTCTTAGAGTTGTTAATACAAACAGCAAATCCTCGTTATCCATTGCCTGAAGTGTCTTCATGTCATTAATATTGAAGTCTTCTAGACGCAATTTCATGAATTGTTCATGAATAACTTTTAAATCCAATGACATAAAGTGGTAAACTTTTTTTCTGTGATATAAAAACACCTACGAAGTAACATACTTAAAAATTAGCAAACTAATATTTTTTTTTCCTATTTTCTTCTAGTTTGACCGGACTATATTCTGATCATAAATGGAATGAAATTTTAGATATCTATTCTAAAACGGAATTCTCTAATTTAATATATATCTAATTACTGATGTTGTTTCGATTCATTTAGGTAGATATCGGAATTGATCATAAATTATACGAAATTTTAGATATCTATTCTAAAACAGAATTCAATTATATAATAGATATCTATTTACTAGTGTTGTTTCGATATGCATTAAACGATTTCTGATTAGAAAATAAATGATGCAGACTAGAGTGAAGATTTTTGGATACTGATGGTAGAAACAAATTAGATTTCTAAACAGTCAAATAATTTAGATACACTCAGTTAGATATCTAATTTAAGTGTATTTCAAATCTATTACCGGCAAGCGCAACGAATTAGACACAACCCGATATCGAATAGATTCGGACTTGTTTGCTGTGGAGAGTGGAACAATAAGACGAATATTGGGTGCACCTAGATATGCAACCATTGCTGGAATGAGAGGTGAAATAGGGATAGGAATGATGAAGATTTAAAGTGGTGAGAGGAAGGCTACAGTACCTGAGGAGGAAAATGCAAGGAGGGAGTGAGTTGATGAAGAGGGTGATCGAAAAGATGAGAGTGAGTTGAGCAGGATGGTGGAAGAGAACTGAAAAATACTTGTAGTGGGCTCATATTGAGGTGGAAGAGGTCATGAATTAAATAGTAAGAAGGATACTCGCACTCGACAGAAATACCGACAAAGACAAAGAAGGTGACGTCACTTGGAATACGATTTCAAGGTTTTTGTAATGTTTACTTTGAGTCTGTAGCTCTGTACTAGCTTTTCTGTAGTTTATACTAGCTTAAAGGTCCCCTCCAAGCAAATTTTTTTATTGCTTAGATCAACGAGCCTAATGTTTCTTATCCTTTTACTGCAAACCTCATAAAATTTGATAGCATATTTTTAATTTTATATGCTTTTAAAGATTATTTTAATCCAAACTCTACAAAACCTACTTTACTTCCGACTTTCTAATATTCAGTCTGAAGAAGAAGAATGTACACCATTTGTTTTGATTGTCAACTAGGAATTTGGTTTAATAAATCTATCTATTATTCGTTTAAATGTTTAAATTTGGATAAGCTTATTTTAGAAACGTTTATATACTTTTAGAAACAATTAATATTCTAAAAAAAGGCCATAAACGCATTGTTTGTTTGAAAATCTAAATTTGAAATCAAAACAAAGAGTGTACAATCTTCTTTCTCAGCGTCAGGTTGGAGATTTGCTTGATTGTTGCTCACAGAGTATTAAAAAACTTTAAAAGCAAAGAATAAAATATATACTGAACCGAATTGCATGCGGTTTGCGGAATAATGATCGTAGACCTTAGTTCTACAATAATATGTAAGAAACTCATTTTTTCCCCGGAGCCTGGAGAGGACCTTTAACAGAATACACCTATTAGCTATACTTTATTCTATACCTACAGTTTTCTTTTTCATCCATTTTGTTAATTTGTATATAGGTATTATGAACAACAATTTAAAGTCATAGGGATCTATGATTTTCATTCATTCATTAGTTGAAGAAATCCGCCCACAAATATTAATAATATGTATATATTTCACCATATCTATTTTATCGTGATAAATAGTTCTTATACCTACATTTTTATATTAGAAATTTTTCTATATAGTTCTTCAATTTCAATCATTGTTGGAGAATACACAATCGAATTATTATTGAATATCATCTGAGCTAAATTCAATAAATGATTTCAGAAATAGGTTTATATATAATTATATATTAACATTAACGATCTATTTAATTATTTATTTGACCAAGTAATCGAAATTTATTTCATGAAGATCTATAACCAAATATTTCCGATGCGAGTATCTGTATACCAGGTGACGTCATGAGTCACACGAGTGACGTCACACTTTCGAACCATTTTCAAGTGCGAATATCCTTCTAACTATTTAATTCATGGATGAGGTGATGACGATATGAGTGCAGGAGAATTGAGGAGGAGAGTCGCGGAGACAGTGGAAGTAAAATGGAGAGCGGAGATGGAGGAGAAGAGCACGCTTTGGCTGTATCGAAGATGCAAGACTGAGATGAGGGAGGAGGATTATGAAGGATGAGAGGGTTCGAGATTGTGGATCGGTGCGAGGACGAACTGTCTATGGCTGGGAGACAGGAGGAGAGGATGTGACAGATGTGTGGATGGGGAGAGGTGGAATACATGAAGCATTTCTGATGGAGTGTGGAGCTTTGGAGATGGAGAGTGTGGAGGCAGTTGAGCTGCAGAGACCGATGGTTGAGAGAGAAGAGGAAGTCATGGAGGTGTTTTTGTTTAAGGAGGGCGAGAGTCAGAGAAAGATCACTGTTTTAGTGAGCATGTGGAGGAAGAGAGCAAGAATGGAGAGAGCAAGAATGGAGGAAGCAGTATAGGATGATGAGCTGGAGCCGCATAAAGGCCATCCTACACACAACTGATGATGTGCCTAATTCTCAAGTCTCCGGTGTTTCCGTGTTTTATGATACTCTGCTATTAGTTTTAGTGGCTCGTTTCGTCTCGTTTAGTTCTTTCTTAAAAAGGAAAAACATGTTGAAGCTACCTAACTAGAAGTTTCCAGGCAGAACAGAATAACCATCCTGGTTATCCAACAGCTTTAGTTCCTCTTGGTTCAAAGCCACCAAAATTTAAAAGAGGAAGGAGATATGCTCAAGCTGGCAATTGGCATACCATGATACCAGCCCAGTCTGTACTCTGTAGTTGGTGCAAAAAATCCCACTGATTTTTTCAAAAAGCTGATAAAATCCACCATAAATTTCCAGTAATTTGGCTGATCCACCAACATTTTCCCAATTTATCCACCGAAAATTAATGGTAACATAGGAATAAATAGCTAAAAAACCGCCGACTTTGCCGGAATATTATTTTCAAAGGGAAACAATTCCCCCGACATATTGGTGGAATTTACCACGAATTACAGACTGGATTTACCAGCCATACCTACCTAGTTGAATATCATTTTTTTGTTATCTAAAGACTATCTACTGCCAAGTAATAAAGCATGTCCAAACTCGCCATTTTAATGGCGAGTTTGTGACAGATATTTTGAGCCCTTCAAATGCAAATGGCGAGTTTTATCTATTTTTCTCCTATACTACAATGTTATTTTGGAGAGAATTTATGAAAATTTGATCATTTTGGAGAGAGCTGGAGAGACAAATGGCGAGTTTATGAGACATACTATTCTACCCAGTCTGCAGAATGTGTCTCTTCTCCCACAGAGACTTTAATTTGAGAGAGGGCTACTCTCTGACTCTCAGCAGCAGATTCAGAATCTCTTGCAGCTAAATTAATGGTAACATAGGAATTAATTCAAGATCTCCCGCAGAGATCTCCAATTTCTAAAATTCAATCAAAAACTCCCGCAGAGAGTCTTGGAAAAATGTTCCATATTCTGCAGACTGGTATTCTACTTAACTTGGCTATCTAGCTAGCCTGTTAGGCCAGTCTGTATTTGGTGCACAAAATCCCACTGACTTTTTCAAATAGCTGAAAAAATCCACCATAAATTTCCAGTAATTTGACTGATCCACCAACATTTTGATTTTAGCAATTTATCCACCGAAAATTAATGGTAACATAGAAATAAATAGCTAAAAATCCACCGACATTGGCAGTATATTATTTTCAAAGGGGAGAAAATTCCACCGACAAGTCGGTGGAATTTACCGCTAAATACAGACTGGCTGCTAGGTACTTACTTATGAGACTCCATGTAATGATGTATAAGAGTATGTCAGTTAAAGCCAATTAATTGGCTTAGATTTGAAATGGTCAAATCTCAGATATGTCTAATTGGCTTTAAATTTTGAATTAATTCCTATGTTCCCATCATCCCATGTTAATTTTGGCTTGAAATCTTTAAGAAATGAGCCAAATTGGCTTGGCTCAGATTTTTAGAAAAAATTTGGCTCAAAAATTGCTTGCACTTTTCCAGCCTCTGAAACATGGATGAGACTCATGAGCACAGAACATTGAATAGAAGAAGTGTAGATCCCATTGTATATATTACTCTTGAGTCCTTGACTCTTGAGTGCCGTTTACAGTGACGTCATATGACTCGTAGTCATATCGTTACATCGTATTGACCCAGTCTGGAGTCTGCCAGTCTGTATCACAGTATTTGGTGCATAAAATTCCACTTTTTCAAAAAGCCGAAAAAAATCCACCATAAATTTCCATTAGTTTATCTGATCCACCAACATTTTCCCAATGGCATTATGTCAATTTATCCACCGAAAATTAATGGTAACATACCAGTCTGTATTTGGTGCACAAAATTCCACTGACTTTTTGAAAAAGCTAAAAAAATCCACCATAAATTTCCAGTAATTTGGCTAATTGGCTAATCCATCAACATTTTACCTATTTTTCCACTGAAAATAAATGGTAACTGTAACATTCCATGTATTTTCATGTATATGAGTATGTCAGTTAAAGCCAATTAATTGGCTTAGATTTGAAATGGTCAAATCTCAGAGACTTAGATATGTCTAATTAATTGGCTTTAAATTTTGAATTAATTCCTATGTTCCCATGGTAATTTTGGCTTGAAATCTTCAAAAAATAAACCAAATTGGCTTGGCTCAGATTTGGCTCAGCCAAGCCAATTTGGTTTATTTTTTGAAGATTTCAAGCCAAAATTACCATGGGAACATAGGAATTAATTCAAAATTTAAAGCCAATTAATTAGACATATCTAAGTCTCTGAGATTTGACCATTTCAAATCTAAGCCAAAAAAGTGGCTTACAATTTTCCAGCCTCTGAAACATGGGTAACATAACATAGGATTAATTAGCTAAAAATCCACTGACTTTACCAGAATATTATTATCCAGACTGCCAAGTAATAAAGAATGTCCTTACTCGTCATTATAATGGCGAGTATTTTACAGAATTTAGAACCCTTAATATGTAAATAGCAAGTTTTTTACAGAATTTAGGGCCTTCAATAAGTAAATGGCGAGTTTTCTACTGAATTTAGAACCCTTAATATGTAAATAGCGCGTTTTTTTACAGAATTTAGGGCCTTCAATAAGTAAATGGCGAGTTTTTTACAGAATTTAGAACCCTTAATATGTAAATAAGGAGTTTTTTACAGAATTTAGGTCCTTCAATAAGTAAATGGCGAGAATGAATGAGGAAATGAGAAATCCATTTGGTGAGATTAGATACGAGTCATAGGACCTAACTAATTCATTATATGCAAGTACTGAAGTACTATCAAAAAATAACTGTATGATGAACTAACATGTTTTCTCAGTGTCTGTTTTCTATGACGTATAAATTGTATCCAACCCAGGTAGTAAAGCATGTCCAAACTCGCCATTTTAAGGGCGAGTTTGTGACGGTTATTCTGAGCCCTTCAATTGCTAATGGCGAGAAATATCTAATTTTCTCCCAGTCTGTATTTAGTGCATAAAATCCCACTGACTTTTTCAAAAAGCTGAAAAATTCCACCATAAATTTCCAGTAATTTGACTGATCCACCAACATTTTACGGTTTCTACCAATTTCCCACTGAAAATTAATGGTAACATAGGAATAAATAGCTAAATATCCACCAACTTTGCCAGAAAAAAAATATTCCACCGACTTGTCGGTGGAATTGTCATGGTGGAAACCATGGAATTGTCAAATACAGTCTGGCACTTTGTCCGTTTCTTCAGTCTGGTCTGTGAAATGCGAAAGATGCACCATGTGCAATAGTACGTCCAAGCCTACACCATTGTGATGACAATTAGCTCAGTTTAATATGAATATCAATTATACGCCACGCCAAAATCAATTATGATAGATTTGATTTGAAGCAATCAAATCAAA
>CANNZV010000612.1:93310-341206 GCA_947561585.1 Caprella mutica
AATCAAATCAAACTATACGTAAATTTAAACTTCTAATTTCATTCTCTTGGGCATTGGGCATTAAATGCGATCACATCAAACTATGCATAAATTTAAACTTATGTTTTGTTTTTGATTCTCTTGGGCATTGGGCATTAGATGCGGTCATGTCAAACTGTATGTAAATTTATACATCTATTTTTATTATTATTCAAACAAGCTTGCCATTCCGCTCTTTAGGAATTGTTATGGAATGTTTAAATTGGTAACCTTGTTACTTGGTGCGAGTTACTATCGTGACAGTGGACAGTAGCTGTCCAACTATACTCGCATGCGAGTAGCTCGACTCGCCTCACCCGGTCGGCGGTCACACAAGTACGAGCTGATGGCTTGAAAATAGGCAGTTACTGAACCTATACACTCGCATTGTGTATTATAATATTTATTCATTTTTTTAACAATTTATTAATCTAATTAATATTTTTATTAAATTAATTAACAATTTATTAATTTAATTGATAATTAATATTTTATTAGCCCAATTTAAATAACAATTAATGCTTAATATTTTATTAATTTAATAACATTTCATTAATTTATTTAACCTTTATTTAATTTGATTAATATTAAAAACCTAGTTACATCTGCATGACGTACGAGTTACTGTTATGTTGCAACACCATGCAAGTTGACATCCGAGTTTCGCAGGCGAGTGGCTGACTCGCCCATGAGTGGCGAGTAAAAACAAAAAATTTGTAGTAACTCGCATGCGAGTTACTAACCTCCTGCACATGGCAGTTACTCGGCTGATGCGGTCACACTGCGCGAGTAGCTTCACTAAAGTAACTCATTAGGCCAACTCTCACGTTTACTCGCAACGTGTAACAGGGCCTTAACCCTTTTGCGCCGAATGGGCTAAATATGTCCCACTAATAACATTCATATTCTATTGGGATATATTGTCCCAATAGTCTGTGATGTACATTACTGGTGGGAAATATTGTCCCATCATAAGTTTGATATAAACACTTTATCAATAGATTAAAATAATATACAAATACATAAATATTATTAAAAAACTTTATTATTACTCATAATGAACTCAGAAAAAAATCGGAGCGAAAGGGTTAAGTATCACTGCTATAGAGCAGCTAACTTTTCAAGCTCCAACAACATAGCTACATTCCTAATACAAAAAGGAAATCTGGATTAATTTTATCATAACAAATAAATTTTTTTTTTTTAGATACAATTGTATATATCCTAATTGTATCCTGTATCCTATACACTTATTATAATAAATATATTATAATATACACTTATCTAATCGGGAAACATGAACAATAAATGGGATTAACCCTATCTGTGAAAACACAAGCTGCAACATCAACATCACAATTACACTATAGTTCATTCCACGGTATTACAGACAATTGATGTTTAAATAATTGCACATTTACCTCATTTTTAACTCGAAACTTAATGTTTACCATAGTACTATTACTACTTATTTAAGATGATAAAATTAATTACTAGCTATCCCTTATTCAATTCTTTCAAAGCTTCTTTTTTCAATCATTAATGCTCCCTATGAACATAATTAATGTAGGTAAGTTAGATATTGGCTATTGCATTAATAAAGTGAATTTTTTCAGTCCTTTTTACTGTTGAACAATGGGAGTCGATGATAATTCATATGTAAAGTTTATTGAATCTGTGATTGCGTCAGCACAAGCACCCCTTGATTGGATAAGAGGTGAGTTTTTAACGAGTTAATATTGTTATGGAAATAAGATTTTTTTGATCGAAATCCTTGTACCAGCCATAAATTAACTGCACTGAATATCTAAATTTTCACATAGAGCTGTATATACTGGATAGGGGATCAGCTGTAAAATATGCACCCCAGTCCAGTTTGGGGTGCAGATTGTACAGGTGTGATATAATTCGGGTGCAAATTGTACAGGAGTGAAATCATTGGGCTGCCTGTTGTACAGGAGTGAAATCATTGGGGTGCGGATTGTACAGGAGTGAAATCTTGGGGTGTGGATTGTAGCTACACGAGTGAAATCTTGGGGTGTGGATTGTAGCTACATGAGTGAAATCATTGGGGTGTGGGTGGTACAGGAGTGAAATCATTGGGCTGGATGTTGTACAGGAGTGAAATCAATAGACTGCAGATTGTACAGGAGTGAAATCATTGGGATGCAGGTGATAAAGGAGTGAAATCATTAAGGTGCAAATTGTATAGGAGTGAATTCTTGGGGTGTTGATTGTACAGGAGGGAAATCTTGGGGGTGTGGATTGTACAGGAGGGAAATCTTGCGGGTGTGGATTGTACAGGAGTGAAATCTTTGGGGTGCAGATTATACATGAGTAAAATCATTGTGGTGTGGATTGTACTGGAGTGAAATCTTGATGCAGATTGTACAGTACTGAAATCTTGATGCAGATTGTACAGGACTGAAATCTTGATGCAGATTGTACAGGAATGAAATGTTGATGCTGATTGTACAGGAATGAAATCTTGATGCAGATTGTACAGGAGTGAAATCTTGATGCAGATTGTACAGGAATGAAATCTTGATGCAGATTGTACAGGAATGAAATCTTGATGCAGATTGTACAGGAATGAAATCTTGATGCTGATTGTACAGGAATGAAATCTTGATGCAGATTGTACAGGAATGAAATCTTGATGCTGATTGTACAGGAATGAAATCTTGATGCAGATTGTACAGGAATGAAATCTTGATGCTGATTGTACAGGAATGAAATCTTGATGCAGATTGTACAGGAGTGAAATCTTGATGCTGATTGTACAGGAATGAAATCTTGATGCAGATTGTACAGGAGTGAACTTGGAGTGTGGATTCTACAGGTGATCCACTGAATATTAATGATTCAAAATTAATTTGGTTATATTGTGGTATTACTATTATATCTATAGCATATTGGCTGTTTGGCTAGGCTACAACTTCATTTTAATTGTTGTTTGTCATTATGTAGCAAGTTGTATATTATTTTGAAGCAGATGGTATAGCTAGCTAGCTTTTTAGTGCTGTGTTCGTAAAGATTTTAGTAAATAGTTTTATCTAATTGTTTATTTATCTAACTAAAATATATTTACAGACAGTCTTGTGAGGCCGAATCAGCAGGATTATGTTTGGTACCACAGGAAGTTCAACAGAGTGCCCACTATTGATCAGTGCTACACTGACGACATTGTCTGCTATGAAGAAGCCAACGACCAGTTTAGGAGAGATAAGTGCGTAATAATACTTTTCTTGCTTAGCTATTTGAGGAATTAAATGAGTGAATGTGAAAAAATGTTTAATTTTCTTGATTTGAGGGAAACGTCTCCCTCAAATCTGAAAAAATCTAATCATTTTTTTATTGCATAAAATGATGTCTTGTAGTCTCCAGGGTAACGTGTTTAAATATTGGAGCTAAAAACAATCTAGAAGTGCTTCAAAAACAGGTGGAAAATATTGTAAATTATACCTGTCAGGTCTGTCATAAGATCTGTCAGCACAGGTACAGAGGGTTTATTTGGATCTCACATCAAATGATTTGTTGACTAGATGCATTAAAAAGAGGACACAACACCCAAACAAGAGTCTCCATGCTAAGTTATGAAACCAGAATTATTTGTTTTTTTATCCATAAACTTTAGTAAATTGGGTCTCATGAAAAGTTCATTTTTCGACTTCAAAAGCCATCAACTCTTACAGTTTTTGAGCTAAAGACATGGGGTTTATTTCATTTTCTTCATAAATGACTTGCTCACAAAGTTGCAGACTGTTTTCTTTCAAATTTCTCAATATGTGAGGAAGTGCAATGAGATATGTGAAAAAAATCAATGTTATTGATTTTTTTTTAGAAAAAATTCTTTTACAATTTTCCTCAGACGAATTTGCAAAAAATAGCTCTATAACTTTGTAGACAACTATATTTTGAACAAGATGAAACTAACCTCATGTATCTAGCTCAAAAATTGTATGAGCTGATGCCTTTTGAAAGGGTTCTAGGAATTTTCGCTGTGTGAAAATTCGCTGTCGGGACTCAAAATTTTTGCCCTTAGGGATATTTGCTGTGAAGAAGAAATTATAGGGACATAACTATTAAAACACTTTATTGATTAAAAATATTGATAATTATTAATTTATTAACAAAACCAATTGATTTAATAACTATACGACTGAAAATTTTAGATAATTTTAGAATTTTTAAAAAAGATTCATGTAAATTTATAATTTTTGATATTAATTATAGTTGATTATGTAATATTGTTTATCTGATAAAAGTAAGATGCCTAAAATTTATGTTCATACTGAATGTTCTTATATGCATTGTATATTGCTTGTATAATTTTGTGTCACTAGAGGTCGCTGCATAACATTTGGAAGTGTTTTGATTGGTTGACTAAATAGTTGAACTAACTAATTTATTAAAATCTATTCAGTAAAATGAATAAGATAACGCATGGTGGTCTGTTGTTGTAGCTATTTATTTTCTTTTTAGCTAATCCTAGTCAAATAGCATCACTTCCTCTTAAAAGTTTATAGTGTTCCTGTGTGTTTAATATTGTGAATTAAGAGATAAGATTGAAGCTATATGGCTTTTTTAAGTATTGTAATATTCTGAGTTATTGATGGTTTCATACCTACCTAATTATTGATTGTTTTGTTTTATTCGGTATTATCTTGTACGGTTTACCTCTTGAAATCTGAATTATTGTACATGGCACAAATAGTTCAAGGTAGTACACTGTCTATAGTGATACAACTGAAATATCTCTCTTGTGAGTGTGTGCAATCTCTTTAACACAGTTTCATTCATTTCTTTTTTAGAATTCATAAAAACCCTCTTTGCTGTGATTCTAGTTATACAGTATTATTATCTATATATTCCTCATGGCGAATTTTCTAACTAATTTAGGGTTTTTTGAGGGTGGGGGTGGAGGGGCAGAGTTGAAAAAAAAATCCTTAATAAAAAATACTCCATTTGAATAGTTGCATCAACCCTAAAAATTTCAAAATTGTATATTAATTAATAAACTATTTTAAATTTTTGAGAGAAGATCCCCTTAATTGATGAACACTATAACAGAATCTAACTACAAAATTTATTTCATGGAGCGTACTATCACATATTGCGACTAACTATGAATTTGTATGGAAATTACTAAAAAAAACTTAGTTTAAAAGCATAACATTAACAATAAAATAGCTTAAAAAATTCATTTTTATAGCTATGGCGACTTAAAAGTGAACTTTACTGAATAACTATATTTAGTTGTGGGTAAATCAAAAGAATAGAGAAGAATTGACATCAATGACTGTTTATAGGGCCTGAATACTTGAAAATAAATTTAATTCATTTTTTTATATAAGATTGAGGAGATACCCATATCCTCGATCTTTTCGTAAGGGTATTCTGTTTCAATAAATAAATAAATAACGATTATGATTCTAATTAGTAACTACTGTGATAAATCTGATAAATACTGTTAAAAATATATTTAGTTATTTACAGTCATGCCAAAGTAGGTACTCCGTAGTTTGAGTTTGCTTGGTAATTGAGTAATACTTTGAATATAACTCAAAATTGTTCCTTCTAAATAGAGTATTATGAGTCAGTTTATCAAGGTACTACCATCAGAGATAACTCTATTTAGACGCCTCTGTGTAGCTGTAAAAGTATCAAGCAATGCTAATGAAAATTTTCAAAAATGCTCTTCACATTATTTAAGAATATTAATTATTATTTGATAATTTAATTCAACTAATGCCCCAGGCCCCCAAGTAGTTCTACGTAGAAGAAGATAGTTGAGGTGAATGGAAGAGGAGATAACAGATATTTACTCCTCTTCCTCCTCCCAGATGATGAATACTAAATAAATCAAAGGGAAATTAGAAAATACTTTGTAAGATGATGTTAATGTCCCAAACATTACTTACTGAACATAGCTAATTTGCATGTCCCGTTTTCCACATCCACAGGCTGGTTGACGATGAGATTGTCTCTATTTTGAGGAGACGCATGGAAGAGTGCCAGATATTGGAAGGATATGATAAGGACCACAAATGTGCCTCTCTTGTTGATGATTACGAGAATGCATCCACTAATTGGTTCTCAAAGTGTAAGTCACAAAGTTTTTTATTTTGAAAACTTTGAGTATAAATTGATAGCTAAATTATATTCTAGCTAGTTATAATACAAATAGCTAATAAATTACTATGTGTCATCTAATCATCACTGAAAGAAAATGTGCACAATCTTCCTCTTCCAAGTGTCCGACAGTAGCTTTTCTGTATCCATGAGCATTGTTACTGAATGGTGGAAGGTGACTTTGTTCTTGGAGCCACTTACCTTTCTGACTGCTTCTTCAATGTTTCTTGTATTTTTTTCCAATTGTCCTCCACTATATGAATTTGTTATCTAAGCAGACCGTAAACTTCCTAAAATATTTAATGCAAAAGATTTAACCTCTCCCCCAACACTTTTTTTGTCTAAACGTTTCTTTTTCTATATAGTATTTTTGATGCTGGTTATGAAAACAGTGGGTTATTATTTTTAATTTTTTGTGGTTAACTTTTAATTTTGAATATACTTTTGTCAGCAAAATCGAGTCAACTCGTCTCCCTATAAACCATATTTTCTCAATTTTTCCAAAATTTTATTGGCAAATATAAAGAGGAATGAAAACCTATTTTATTTTTCTTTCAATTGTTACCAAATATCTAGCAGTGGCTATAAAGGCTTGAAATCGACAAGTATATAAATATGTAGCTGCTTTTTTAATGTAAAGTTTTAGACAAGTACACTCGTCGACGACTGAAAAAGGAACATTTTGTGAAAACGTGTATACCCGTTTCTGCCCGGGAAGAGGTTAATATTGATATGATGTTGCTTCCAAAGTTCCAACTACTTTGTACCATTTGTAGTAAGACTGAAAATAAATTATAGCTTTTATAATCCTAATGCTCTTATTACACTTATTGATTATTATTATGGTGACAAATTTGAAATGAAGTAGCTATTAGCTATAGACATAATTACCTATGATCTTTGACTTGAACAAAGCCTTTATCTCTTCATGTTCTGACAGTCATTGCCTCTTTTCCAGATGGTGATTTGGGTGCATACAGGAATGTGAAAATGGCATACATGCGCCAGAAGCACAGGATGGTGTGGGAGAGAAGACACGGTCCCATTGGAGGGGACACCTCTGTTCCTGAGCCTATCTTTAAGTAGTCTCACAATCTTAGGGAAGTGGCTCTTCAAATAGTATAACAATAACACTGTCTTGGTAGGTTGATTTTAAAGTACCTAAGGAGAAATGGTTTGAAAGTGTTTTGTTTAATGCAAATCTACTTTGAAGCCAATATATATTACATCAATCTAACTTGCAATTTAGCTAACTAATTCTAAATTCATACTACGCATCTTGATAGAAATTTAGAGTTCTAAATTATTAATATGGAATCTATTGAGTTTAAATTTAAAGTTTCTTTTTTCATGGTTAGGATATTTGACTTGTAAATAAATGTTTAAAAAAAGGTTTTTAGTTCATTACCTCCACTAGTGAAAGTTGCAGTAGCTAATTTCATGAGTTTGAAACAGTCTACACACAGATGTGACAGTGAGAGTGTTTGGTAACATCATTAATTCATCAGTGCAACACTTCAAAATTAAGAGGCTCAGTAGCTTCTAAGTTGAATAAATCTGCTCCTTTTACCCCATGCTAACAATAAATAATGAGTAGTGTTGTGACAATATGTTCTTAAAATCTTATATCATAGGTGAAACGAAATGGAATGTTTTCGAATACTATAGACAGCTGGCTTAGAACGATTCAATAGTGTTTAATTCTCCGTCTAATATTTCGTGATCTATGATTTTAAGAGCCTATTGTCACAACCCTACTAATGAGTTTGTGACGCTTTAGCTACTTCTTAATTAGCCTATTTCAAAGTATTACCCTGATGAGTTGATGACGATGTGTCACATGACAATATCTCCACTGTCACTCTTTATATGTAGTTAACTCAGGGCCCTGTCCTTTATAGGCAGGGAAGGGGAGCGATGTCCCCTGGTACCCTAATTCACACAATGCTTTAGTTCATAGAACTTGAAATGTTGAAACTAAACTATGGAAATAGTCTTCTAGAGTTGTGAAAAAAAGAATTTCTATTTACTTACCAAAGGCTTTTTTTCTTTTCCATCTCCATTGGAAAATTAAAAGTGGTAAGGCATGAACACAGATAGCAAAAATAGTTTATGTCTTCCTTCCTTGGACTTTCACTCTGTTAGTGTAAAGGTGAGTCAGACCTACAAAATTAAAACTTGTTGAAGTCACGAAAAAGTGAACAATCTCTTTTCAGTGCCGAATTTGAAATGATAAATAAGTTTGAGACGAAATACATTAAACCAAATCGACTAAAAATTTCATATCTACGAGAGAAATCAATTCGTTGAGAATATATTACTCCTTATGTGGCTAGGTTAGTTCTGCATTCTAATTCTCCACTGTACAATTCAATGAGCAAATTCACTATGAACTAATATCAAATTATCACTGAACTTTTTTTCTATTTGAACTTTTTCAATAATTATTTATTTAACTGTTGAAAATTGGGATATTCTTTGGTAAATTTACATACACTCATAACAATCACCATCTTTATCTCTACTGAAATGTAGTTTTGAATGTCTATACCTAATTTAGATTCTAAATATTTAATTAATGGTATTTATTGATTTAGTTGTTGTTGAAGTGAGGTTGTTTACACACAGTGATAAAAAAAAATGTACACCTATCTTTTTGTAGCGAAAAAATCATTCAGATAGGCCTGTTTCACAAGTTGGAACTAATAAACATAAACGTGATGATCTGTGATAAACTCAGTGCCTTGGAGTACATTGAAATAATAATGGAGTTTGAAATGAAAAGTTTCCACCATCTTCATTAGTCAGGGCTTTTTGCTATTCTATGAAAGTAGGAAAAGGAGTAGCTAATCCATCTAATGGGAAGAAGAGTGAAGACATCACATAGGTTGTTCATTCTTTTTACATTGAAATAGTGTTTATTCAAATATTCGTCTAAGTGTTATCTTCTCTACTGCTATCAAACAGTGTCCAACTTTGTACCGTAGCTACTTAGGTAACATTCAATTGCCCCTAAGGGCTCTATTAGCCCTTAGGGGCTTCTATCTATCCCCGAACTGTGTAATTTGGATTATGAATTGTCATTTTTCATTTTTACCATGTTTATCATTTTTTTAACGCTACTTGCAGCTTTGGAGGACAGCCCTAGGGTTATACTCTTGAACTACGATGTCTTGGATTTTTGTACTAGGTAGGCTTGTAGGCTTTATTTACTATCACCTCTTCATTTTCCTCCTCCATCTGTAAGTGCAACCACCAGTGCTTGTGTCCATTTTCGTCACATTTCTTGGTAAGTGACTGCACTCACAGTGTAGCTTTTCTGCATTGATGAGCATTGTCACTGACAGTGGTAAGTGTAAGTGACTTTGTTCATGGAGCCATTTTCCTTTCTGACTGCTTCTTCCAGTCCCTTGTACTTAATTTTCTTATGATGTCAGCGATATGGCCTTTGGTTCTGAAGCAGATGTTAAACCCCTACTAAATTAATTAATTAAATTAATTACCATTCAATTGCAAGATTTATTTTATTGATTTTAGTTATCAATTTTATACAGAGTAATCGGTTTTACTCAGCCAAATTATTCTTGTTGAGTTTTTATTTCAGATTCTGCTTATTTGTTTTACATGATGGGTGTCTTACTTAGAAACTGTTGTAAAGTTAATACTATCAATTGCCGATTTCTAAGAACAACCTCTTCAGTCTATGCACCTCGACGCGTCAAAACGCAAACCAATGAAATGGGAGAAAAAGAAACAGCTGAAAGCATTCTGCATCCAAATACAAAGTCCTCTAACCCAATCATTCAAAAATATTCTTCCATGATCAATGAACTGAGAAAATCTCATGCAGTCATGAACAACGACTGTGTTTACTCGACTCCATTTGGTCATGTGAGACTGGATCACGATAACAGACCCCCTGATAACACTTCTAGTGACCCATTCCAATTTGGTAACTCTCTTAACAATCCTGTAGAAACACAGCAAACCATTCCATCTAGTCTAGAGGCCGGTAACTATATTGATGATGTGTATTTTAGTAGTCCTACTGCACCAGTCAATGATTCTATGAACCTACAAAGCACGTCTAGACTACAGGAAGAAATCAACAAAGAGGACCTAGGTTATATAGATGAGGTCACCTTCAAACAACCTCCACCTTCTCCTCCTTGTGTAGACTATTCAGTAAATCCTGCATCCAAAGCAGATATTAATGACGCCAACGATTTAAATGCAATTGATGAAATTTACTTTAAAACTCAATCTTCTGATAAAGAGATAGCTAGCAATTTCGAGTCTCTTACAATAGAGCAAGACTCTCCTATAAGTGATTTCGAGAGGGTAATATCTTTAGAAGATGATGCAGCAACGGATAGAGTGGAGTTTGAACCACAGTTTGCTTTAGGCTCGCATACTAAAAAACTAGAAGAAAACTTTAGAAAATCTTATGCCAGTCGTCTAGAAGAACTTGGTAAGTCTAAATTGAAGAAACCAAAAACCAACACCAATAAATCTGTGCCACTAGTTGACCAGAATACTATTTCTGTCAAACAAGAGTCGGCAAAGGTATCAGAAAAGCCGCAGATAGAAGATGATAGCGCATTGGCATATGCCAAGAAATTGAGAAGAGAGGAAAGACTAAAGAGTTTATCAGATGGTGAGTGTAAAGAGTTCAAAGATCTGCCCGTCAGCAAGAGACTGGTAGCCTTGCTACCCAGATACGATAAAATGATTGAATACGACATTGAAGTGATGCTGCGTAAAGCTGTCGTGTATGATGAAGGTAAGTGTATATTTCTCAGTTGATACATTTCCTTTACCTCAGTGTTCATATTAATGTTGAATATCTTTACAGGTGATATAGTAGCAATTAACAAACCTTATGGAATGCGCATTCATGATGGAGGTGCTTCCAGAAGTAGCGTCTTGACGCTCACCGAGTTGCTGCCACGACTCTGTGGCATTGTGGGTGTGGAGAAACTTCACATGATCCACAGACTGGACATGAATACCACTGGTGAGAAGTCCACATGCTAAACTTTTCTGTGTGATTGTTTAAACCGAAATTGAAATACATTTATGTGATGATGGTATTATATTGCCAAAATAATGACTAGCTGTGTTGTAAATGTTTTATTCAGTGTTCATGACTAAATAGGTAACTGAATAGTTATTATGTTTATTCAGGTATTTTACTGATGGCTAAATCTGAAGAGAGAGCCGCTAAACTGAGGCAAATGTTCAAGAAGAACACAATAATCAAAACTTACCTCACCATCACCAAAGGAACTCCTCAAATCAAACAAGGTAACACTCTGGTAAAAATATTAACTAATGAACTTGTTAAGAATGAATTCAATAATAAATACTTTCATCATTATTAATGAATTGAAAACACTTCATTTTTAGATGATGTTGATTCTCTTATAGTTTAATAATTTTGAATTTGAATCTGAACTAGTCATTGTGATTTAAGTGAATTGTCTTTTTCTCATTAAAAATGATCATTCCTTTTCTCTAAGTCTGTGTACAAATAAGAACAATTTAAAGAGAGTTAGCCACTCCATGTCATGAATGACAGCACAGATAAATATCTACTAAAATGTTACCAGACTATTCTATGATTTCAAAGTGACATACTCTTCAAATAACTAAATTAATTTGAAATATTACCCCCTCTGTTGTGTTGTTCACAGCGTAAGCTACCTATTTTGTTTGATTATTTGCAACTTGATTATGATTTTATTCCATTCAAATAGCTATTTATTCACTTTCCCATCTATAACAATATACTTGTTATTTATACTTTCAATTCAATGCCTATTTAAGTTGGAGTTGGATACAAGAATATGGACTAAATATTAATTTATTCATCGTTGATTATTCTTACTGACATTAATGATGAATTGCAATATTAAGATAGTTTGAAAATGAATTCAAATAAATGTAAAAAGATTTTATCGAAACAATTATGAACCTTAATACTAAACTATGAATCCAGCTTCTAAAACAATTAGTGACAATAGGTGATAAAATCTATTTAATTACATAGAACCTATAACTCTCCGTCAATATAACATCAACCTTGGTTTGTACTCAATTTTTGAGTATTGTCTGATGAATGAGTGACCTACGATCATCTTGACTTCATTATTATGTGATATATAATTTGTCACTGATAATTCACTTCACTAATCAAAGTTATTAGATGAAGAAAGGAACAAGGACATGACGTGTTTGAATGTTCACAACGGCAGGATATTAATGTTTCTAGAGAGTTGTACGGGGTGGTGTGTGTGTGGTTGTACACTGTACAGTCTGCTACAGGAGTAGGTTCACTAACTATGTACTATAATATAAACTTTACATGTTGTCTCATAACATCTCTTTCTCTCTGCAGGTCTCATTGACATTCCCGTCAAGGAGACTAAAACAGACGGCAAACTGAGGATGAACCTCCATCCTGTTACCAGTGGTGGGGCTAGAGAGAGGGGCAGAGCTATTAAAGCAACTACCAAGTACAAGGTAAGTACTACTAAGTACAAGGTAAGTACTACTAAGTACAAGGTAAGTACTACTAAGTACAAGGTAAGTACTACTAAGTACAAGGTAAGTACTACTAAGTACAAGGTAAGTACTACTAAGTACAAGGTAAGTACTACTAAGTACAAGGTAAGTACTACTAAGTACAAGGTAAGTACTACTAAGTACAAGGTAAGTACTACTAAGTACAAGGTAAGTACTACTAAGTACAAGGTAAGTACTACCAAGTACAAGGTAAGTACTACCAAGTACAAGGTAAGTACTACCAAGTACAAGGTAAGTACTACTAAGTACAAGGTAAGTACTACTAAGTACAAGGTAAGTACTACCAAGTACAAGGTAAGTACTACTAAGTACAAGGTAAGTACTACTAAGTACAAGGTAAGTACTACTAAGTACAAGGTAAGTACTACTAAGTACAAGGTAAGTACTACTAAGTACAAGGTAAGTACTACTAAATAAAAGTGTAAGTACCTATATTTCTTGTCTTCAGATACAATTTTCTAGATTAAATATTCACAATTTACTTCTATAATTTTTTTCTTATAGATTAATATTATTTAAATCCCTGTTTTCATAAACAATCAATTATTATTTAAAACATTAAGATAGCTAATTAATTAATTTTTGTGTCAGTTTGGTAACATTTTTACTTATATCTCATATTATTTCAATATTATTTTGTTAGCAACGAAGAGCATTAACTATAGTTTATTATTGTAGCTACTAAATAATGCGATTTAAATCAGAAGACGTTAGGCTTACCTTATTTCACCTAATGATTGTCCTATACAGGTGCTGTCCTCCTGTTTCTCTACATCACTCCTGAGTGTCACACCCCTGACGGGGGTAAAGCACCAGATCAGGGCCCACCTGGGACTGGGGTTGGGGTGTCCTGTGCTGGCTGATCACAAGTACTCTAGTCTGAGCAAGATTGTACCGCAGGTATGGTGGGATGAACTCATTCTCTCTCATAGAGGTCTTACGGTTAAAGATAAATTATATAGGAAAGACTAAAGTAACAACACTAGCAAAAGAAATAACTATAATAGCTATTTCCTAATATTATAGTATTAGCCGGAGTATATTATATTTGTTTATATATAGTTTTATCTGTCACTGGAATCTGTAATTTAAATTTGTCTCTTGTTTTGCTACTTCAAATAACTAGGAATTATCAGTAGGACAATAAGCTTCAATTAAAAAAGAAACCTGTCAGTAAAACTATATTGGGAACATGATCATAGATAGCAATACTTTATCTTTCAAATATTAAAAGACAATGTAATTTAAGTACCTGAGCTATGATGTCACGCTCATCTTAACTATTTAACGCGTATAAGTTTCAGTAGCTACCTTTCTATTCACTGAAGTATGTTGCTATTCATTTGCAGAAGCTCTCTGCAGACACCTTAGACAGGTTCAAACTGAAGCAGTCACGAGTCAGAGACCTGCCCATCATGCTGCACTCCTCCAGTGTCTTCATACCTTCAGTAACTTAGCCTCCAGTTATTAAACAGTTATACATTTTCGATCACAATGAAAGAAAAAAATAACTAGTTGTTTAAATTCGTATTCATGATAACTGAAAGTATTATTAATAGTCTCAGATTAAATTTAGTATAAACCCTAAGCTTGTCATGAATTCTTCTACTCCACCTTTGAAATTCTCTCTTAACTGCCACTCTCCATTGTTTCTTTTACAGATTTTGGATGGTAAGAATCTGAAGATCAGTTGCATCCCCCCTCCCTCCTTCAGACTGGCTATGAGGACCCTAAAGCTCACCTCCAGTAGGAATGTACTAGACATGAGAAACATCGAGACTGTCGATCTGGGGGCTGAGATCATATGAAGCACCTAGTAAAGTCTTTACAACATCCATCATTTGTTTCAAGGTCCTCTCATCATTTTGCTAACATCGCCATTAATAAATTCACTCTACTTTGCCCTTCAAAACTTTTATCATTTTAATATAATTCATCACACATTTGCTATGGGGTGATGATGCACACAGGTTGTGGTGAAATGTTAGTACTTTGGATATAGATACAGGCTTGATGTCGATATAAGAACATGTTATGACTTATGAGATGTAGATATAGTGTCGTTACTTACTATTAATTCTAGTTCAATGAACAAGGTGAGGTTCAATGTCTTGCTAAATGCTAATGCGATTTAACTCTTGTATGACTTCACTTTTATCATTCATTGGCCATTTCTATCAATAAAAGGGACAATTAGGTTGAACACATGGACTCTTTACTCTTAACTTAATTCTGCTTACTCATTTCTATTGATGGATCGACTCTTTACTCACAAACACTCATCTCGTTGTTACAGTTCTTTCATATACTCATGACAGTCCCATGCACATTGCTAAAGAATCTTAGTAACTTCTTGCATACAGAGTTTGTCTTACTAAAATTAAAATGTTACAATATGAAAAGGTGGAATGAATTGCTCACTAGAGGCAGGGGGTCTGATTATCAGACTAGGGGTTTGAAAACATAATTGCCTATCCCCCCTCATTATCCTGAGGCTACCTCTAGGTAGGCCTTCTTTTGTGCTATTGTAGGTTTTTTTTTTAGTTTGGCGGCCTTATTTCTTTAGCTTTCTCATGTATCTTTCCTCTACTCTTGTCTTGATATATCCATGATTAAGCAGACTGACTGTGTAGGTCTCTTATCCATGGGTAAGCAGACTGACTGTGTTGGTCTCTTATCCATGGTAAGCAGACTGACTGTGTAGGTCTCTTATCCATGGGTAAGCAGACTGACTGTGTAGGTCTCTTATCCATGGGTAAGCAGACTGACTGTGTAGGTCTCTTATCCATGGTAAGCAGACTGACTGTGTAGGTCTCTTATCCATGGTAAGCAGACTGACTGTGTAGGTCTCATCAATGGGTAAGCAGACTGACTGTGTAGGTCTCTTATCCATTGTTAAGCAGACTGACTGTGTAGGTCTCTTATCCATGGTAAGCAGACTGACTGTGTAGGTCTCTTATCCATGGGTAAGCAGACTGACTGTGTAGGTCTCTTATCCATGATTAAGCAGACTGACTGTGTAGGTCTCTTATCCATGATTAAGCAGACTGACTGTGTAGGTCTCTTATCCATGATTAAGCAGACTGACTGTGTAGGTCTCTTATCCATGGGTAAGCAGACTGACTGTGTAGGTCTCTTATCCATGATTAGGCAGACTGACTGTGTAGGTCTACTTATCCATGGATCAACTGTCTGGCCTTTGGTTAATCAAACCTTAAGCATATAGTAAATTAAAGTTTTCATTTTTGATATTTAGTTTCGAGGTATGGTTTTACTATGCTTTATTTGTAAATATATTGATAATTTAAATTATCAATATATTGTCTATTTAAAACAAAAAAAAATCAATTAAGTGGTTAGATATTTGACTACTACTTTATAGTCAACTTGAAAATATTTCAATATCACATCATGTACCAATAATCTTATTCTTGCGTAACGCCTATCTTTGTCATATGTGTTAGGTAAGTACAGATGGTAACAAGGTGTATTTGTTATCTCTAGAGATAGCATTTATTGTCGAGATACACATGTTATAAATGTTTTTCTTCAGAGATAGTATGACTCTTAACCTCACGGTGAAGTGCAGTGAAGTTCAGCTCTCAATCTATACTATTAATGTACTGGCTATAGAGCTATTCTTGTTGGCATTAATTATCAAAATTTAGTTAATTATTTATACAGCGTGACACAAAAAAAGAGGGATGAAAGTAAACACTTATAACTCAAGAAATAGTACACTTGAAAGATGAAATAAAAACCACAAGATAGAGTATATCTTCAATATTTATTGAGTCTATAACAAAGGCTCAAAACTTCTGCATTGTAATCCAACAAAGCTCGACAGAATATTCGAGAAACCTCTACACTCGCCTAAGGTACCCGTCTGGTGCGACCTTAGTTCTAGCCGAGATTTTGGCCCATATTTTTTTCAAGATTCTGACTGAAATGCACGCACAGTAACATCTGATACATATATTGAAATGTTAAACGTTATTTAAACTGGCGACATTCACCCTGACCGTTGGTTTCAACAAGACGAAGCATTTACTCAGACCTAATTGTCAGAACAAAATTGGCCAACAAGTCGTTGTGGTACCCACAATATCTCTCATCGTATGGATTTCCCTTGGCAAGCCAGGTCACCCGGTCTGACTTCTTTGATTTTTTTTCTTTGGGGGTATGTAAAGGAGAACGTTTTCAGAGCAAAGCCAGATACTATTGAAAACCTGAAGGATGCTTTCTAAAAAAATATTTCATCAATGAATCAAGATATCCTGGGTGCGGTGATAGCGAATTTTAAGAAATCTTTAAATTTGTGTATTGAGCAGCAGGGAGCCCATTTTGAGCATTTGTTATAGAATGAATAAATCTTGAAGATATACTCTATCTTGTGGTTTTTATTTCATTTTTCAAAGAGTTCTACTTTTTGAGTTATAAGCATTTACCTTCATCCCTCTTTTTGTGTAATCGTTGTGTATCACATTTTAAATTTTGTATACCTTTCTTACTGTTGGTTCGATTTAAATTCTGTTGGTTATAAAAATATCTCAAAATTTTACTATTTAGATTTATACTTCACTTGACTTTTCAGTTTCATTGTTTTGGATGACTAAATTTAGACGAGTTTGGAATAAAACACCATAAGTGTGAGGCAACGTTTCCAATGTTGCTTTGCTAATGCTTGACGGATTTTATAAATTGCGTAATTTCCCCCATCCCACGCGGTTGTTGAGGTGAATGAAGTCACTTCTCTGCTCTCCAGTGAGAGTTAGTAGTGCACCAGTAACGACAACAGTGAGTGTTTACTACACCCTGGATATGGAAATGTACTTCATCATTAAAAGTTAGGTGATGAAGAAAATCTTGTGAATGCAAGATATTGGGCCGTATGTTAAATATGGCACTAGCACTATGAAGTAGCACTGCACACTTTAAAGTGTCTCTCTCGTATGCTAAATTGGTACTGTACACTAACTTCAAAGTAGCACTACACGGCGTAGTATCGCACTACAGTTTCGTATGCAAAAAGACTTTTTAGTGCTACTTCGTTTTTTGACAAATTTTGAAGTGCCACACTACGCTTTCAAGGTATTTGTGAGAAATTTTGGCCTGGTGTTGAAATTATTAGTCCTTCTACAGTGTAGTAGTCCCCGTCAACTTGTTAAATAAATGTCAAAACACGTCCAAATTACTAATGTTATGTATCATTTTACAACGTTTAATGATGTTATCCGCTTTTAATGAATAAACTTATCATTTTAGTACTCATAATTTCAACTTTTTCTATTATTGTTCTTCAATAACACCATTATAAACTGAGACAGAGTTTTCCGAAACCGAATTTTCTAAGATCGAGTTTTCCAAGATTGAAATTTCCTAGAACAATGTATCAATGAAATACATTTACAATGTAACAATGAAATACATTTACAATGTATCAATGAAATACATTTACAATGTATCAATGAAATACATTTACAATGTAACAATGAAATACATTTACAATGTATCAATGAAATACATTTACAATGTATCAATGAAATACATTTACAATGTATCAATGAAATACATTTACAATGTATCAATGAAATACATTTACAATGTAACAATGAAATACATTTACAATGTATCAATGAAATACATTTACAATGTATCAATGAAATACATTTACAATGTAACAATGAAATACATTTACAATGTAACAATGAAATACATTTACAATGTATCAATGAAATACATTTACAATGTACCAATGAAATACATTTACAATGTATCAATGAAATGCATTTACAATGTATCAATGAAATACATATACAATGTACCAATGAAATACATTTACAATGTATCAATGAAATACATTTACAATGTATCAATGAAATACATTTACAATGTATCAATGAAATACATTTACAATGTATCAATGAAATACATTTACAATGTATCAATGAAATACATTTACAATGTACCAATGAAATACATTTACAATGTACCAATGAAATACATTTACAATGTATCAATGAAATACATTTACAATGTATCAATGAAATACATTTACAATGTAACAATGAAATACATTTACAATGTACCAATGAAATACATTTACAATGTATCAATGAAATACATTTACAATGTATCAATGAAATACATTTACAATGTATCAATGAAATACATTTACAATGTATCAATGAAATACATTTACAATGTATCAATGAAATACATTTACAATGTATCAATGAAATACATTTACAATGAAATACATTTACAATGTATCAATGAAATACATTTACAATGTATCAATGAAATACATTTACAATGTATCAATGAAATACATTTACAATGTATCAATGAAATACATTTACAATGTAACAATGAAATACATTTACAATGTATCAATGAAATACATTTACAATGTATCAATGAAATACATTTACAATGTATCAATGAAATACATTTACAATGTATCAATGAAATACATTTACAATGTATCAATGAAATACATTTACAATGTATCAATGAAATACATTTACAATGTATCAATGAAATACATTTACAATGTATCAATGAAATACATTTACAATGTATCAATGAAATACATTTACAATGTATCAATGAAATACATTTACAATATAACAATGAAATACATTTACAATGTATCAATGAAATACATTTACAATGTATCAATGAAATACATTTACAATGTACCAATGAAATACATTTACAATGTACCAATGAAATACATTTACAATGTATCAATGAAATACATTTACAATGTATCAATAAAATACATTTACAATGTATTTGTCAGGATAGAATCAAAGTTCCATCTATCACATCAATGGCATAAGAGTGAGTGAAGTGTATACCCAAAATTTGTTCAGCTTGTTGTAGTTCTCTTGTTCTTGGAAAATATAAGTATGTATTTTTTATATTTCGAGACTATTTTCTCCTCTACTTCTTTGATAGCCTGGCTTAGAATACATTGGTTTACGGAGATTTTTACCCACGTTTATCTGAAAACCCTGTTCTCCAACTATCAAAGAAAACACTTAAAGTTTTTTTCTTTCCGGTTAGAGAGAATGACGTTTCGATCAGTATCTATTGCCAGGGGAAATATTTGCCATCATCAACATGGTCTTTAGTAATTCAAAATACACGCTTATAATCATGAGTGGTCGATCCTGACGTTATTTCCCGATGATGCCTTTAATGAAAACCAAACAGATCCATGGTCCAGTACCATGGCAAATAAGTCAACACCAAATTATACTGAAAATAGAGCAAAGTGTGGTCTTGAAGTACGTACTTCACTTTTCGCAAGATTTAGTATTCCAAACCGTAGTGTGGAAGTGGACACTATGGAGAATAGTGTGGAGGGGGGCACTTCAAGATAAAATCTCGCGACGCACTATGGTCTGTAGAGTGTAGTGCTATTTCTAAGTGCTAGTGCCTGATTTAACATACGGGCCTTTGTCTAATATTGCTTCAGCAAATACCGTAGGCATAGTCGTTTGTGGTAGCTAAGTTCTTGGACAATTAACATAGATACGTATTTAATCGTGTCTGGACATTTCATCGCGTACATTTTTATATATTCGTATTTTTATATTTTTAACACAAATTCAACACAATTTTATACCATTTTTTAATTCTTCAAATTGCATCCAGAGATTTTGAGTTGGTTTGATCAGAGGTTTTTAGATTTATAAAAATTACTCTTAATTGTTGATGTCATATTATTTTATTACTAATACAGTACCTGTTATTGAATTTAAATTATATTCGAATGCAAAAATGAATTATGGATAAACCTATTCTGATTCAACATAAAAATAATTTGTGTCTCAAAACTCAAAATATAATTTTTTTAATTATTATTAGTGTCAATATTATTGTAGCGCGTGGCCCCGTAGTCATGATACCTCTACAAATGATTTGTCTCTCCTTCACACTTGCGTTTCTCAACGCCGCCTTTAAAAAAATGCTCATGGCAAAAAGTTTAGCTACAATTAATTTTAACGAAGCCCTTCACACTTGCGTTGGAAAAATGCTGAGATAAAAAAGTGTGTGAAGGGCTCCGTTAAAATCACTTTTTTTAAATACGGCGGTGAGAAATGCAAGTGTGAATGGGGCCTCAGTACTATGTGCAGAAAATGTATGTATTTTGAATTTATGTCATATATTTATATACGGTGTGTCCAGAAAATAAATGTATCCACTTCCTTGAATCTACATTATTTATCATTCCATGATAGAATGCATTATATATAATTACTAGTGTACTTGCCATTAACAATAATGTGCTCTCAATTAATTGCATCACTATCAATATTTGTGTAATTTTAACTATCCACACTTACGGTCCGTGTCCTCAGATTTATCTAAAGTTATTAATGGAATAATGATAATATTACAGTATAGCCAGGCATAGAGTATATAAATTTTAATGAGAGAAGTTTTACATAGTTCATTATAAACTTACATTTCTGATTTTAAATTTTTAATTCAGTTAACATAATCATTTATTACACTCGTATAAGAATTGGGATGCATGCTACCACCTGTTAACATTTTAGCCTAATTTATGAATATTATTCAAAGCGGACAGACCACAGACAGACAGACAAATAAAGATAAGGAAACTATTTATAGGGGCCAGGGGGTGATATATTGGTACCATAGATACGTAAATTAATATTAATGTATTATAAATAGTACCTATAAGATATATTCGACGGCAGTGGATACATTTTTTGCGTACTCACTGTATACCCATACCATTCAAGATTGCATGTGTATTAACTTTTATCTTACGTATACAAATCACTAGTGACTTTGCCTCATTTTAACTGTTCTATGTTCTATCCCTATTTTCAGAACTGTGGTTACTTTCGCCAAAAATTCTGTTTATTTTGAAAAGTAGCATTATTTGTTCTAAAATATTACATAGGGTTAGTGAAGTGGTTGCCTCCTCACGCAGTCATGGCGGGAGGTTTTTTGCGCTGGTTGGAGGAGCACAGGGGCATCATAGTGGTGGGCATTGTGCTGCCACTGTCCCTGGTGTTCAACTGGTTGGTGCAGTTAAGACTCTACTTCCAAAGACTCAGGGCAGCAGGTCCTGAGAAGCACGAGGAGAGGGTGGTGGAGATACAGTCTCAGGTGGGGGTATTACCTTATCACCACCTATGTAGATGTTGTGTAGATAATTGACTTTAATATGAATTCACTGTAGTTAAACATCTTCACTTTTTCCCGGTGTGCACACTTTTTTCAACGTGATTTAACGCTATTTTCATATTTAGAGGCTAGCGTTAGGGTGCTCTTTAACTAACTACGAAGTCTTAGATTTGGTGTTAGATAGGCTCATAGACTTCATTTCTGTAACATTCATCTTCCACATTTATGAATTATTGTAAAGTAAGGTCCTGTTGAATTTTTATAAATTACATTTTATACTGTGAAGTTTATTAACTCTTGATCAAAATATCTTAAGATGATATGATAATAATTTATTTTGGACAAACAGGTAAAAAAATGGAGCAAACTACCAAAAAGTGAGCGCAAACTACTTTGCACTGCTAGACCAAACTGGCAGTCCCTCTCCACTACCTTCTACAGGAAGGACCTCTGTCACCAAGTGGCTCTACCTCTCTACAACATCCTGTCCTTGGATGAGACCAATCTGAGCATCAGGGTGGAGCCCCTGGTGTCAGTGGGGCAAGTGACTGAGTTCTTGGTGCCCAAAGGGTACACTCTGGCGGTGTGTTTGGAAGTTGCCGAGGCTACTCTTGGTGGCCTTGCCATGGGGGTGGGAATGACTACCTATTCTCACAAGGTAAGTTACTTGTTAGTTATATCTAAAATTTAACACCAGTCCTATAGTAACTATAATTAAATGCATGGAAGACTATATACAATGAATGTCAAGAGTATAGGACATACCTTTTCTACTTCTCAAATTACTTGCTTGTACTTAATGGTTACTTTTTTTATTTTTGTATCCAGTAATGAAGTAACATTTATTTAATGTAATTTTGAGGTATAATTATTCTTTCCTAATTTAAAAAGGTCTAGTGGCGATAGTTTTTTGTCAATCAGTGCCTATGGTTATTATAGCACCGTAAACTTTTCTCCCTCAGATAGGTCTGTACCAAGAGGGTGTACTGTCCTATGATGTGGTGCTGGGAAATGGTGACCTGGTCACTGCCACTGCTGACAATGAATACAGTGACCTTTACCACGCTCTGCCCTGGTCACATGGCACCCTTGGCTTCCTGGTAGCTCTGGAGATAAAAATTATTAGAATAAAGGTACTGGTAAATTATATCAAAATTACCCCCAGGGGCTCTATCCTGAAGCTGTCTGTGGTGAATACCCCTTGTATTATGTATTTTCTTTTCAATTTTAGTTTTTTACCATAGATACCAATTTTGTAACACTACTTACAGTTTTGGAGGATAGCACTAGGGTTATGCTCTTCAACTACGAGGTCTAAAATTTTTGTGTTAGGTAGACCCGTTGGCTTCATTTACTATCACCTCTTCATTTTCCTCTTCCATCCGTGAGTGCAGCCACCGGTGCTTGTGTCCCTTTTCGTCACATTCCTTAGTAAGTGACTGCATTCACGGAGTAGCTTTTTTGCGTCCTTGAGCTTGTCACAGACTGGTGGTAGGTGACTTTTTTATAGAGCCACTTTCATTTCTTACTGCCTTTTGCCTTTCAGGAGTCCCTTGTATTTCATTACCTTTTACCGTCAGCGCTATGCCTTTTGGTTCCGAAACAAACGTTAAACTCCTACCAATAATTAACATGAACATTAGTCTAATATTGTGATATATTATTGAACTATTAGAAACATCAATATATACATTTAATTAGCCACATTTTCGATCATATTTATAAGAAAAAAATATATTCAGATATCATGAATTAATTGGCTACGAATTAATATTTGCGTTAAAATAAAAAAAATTTCTTATATGATGGAAAATATGGAACTGTCCGGTAACTCGTGACTTACCCCTATTAATGTTCCCATAACTTCAGTGTTGGTTGTTATATAATATATGCCATTGTGACGGGGTAAAACATTTCACACTGTGTACTGTCTATCCCCAGCCCCACCTGAAGTTGGAGTACATCCCCGTGGAGGGGAAGAGAGAGTACTGCAACCTCATGCGAGAACTATCAGGGGCAACAGACGCCACTGCTGCCACACCTGACTACCTGGAAGCCACAGTGTACTCCAAAGACAGGGCAGTGGTGATGGTGGGGAACTTCAGTGATGTGCCAAAAGGTGAAGAGCATAAGGTGAGTACTGACAGTGAAGAGCATAAGGTGAGTACTGACAGTGAAGAGCATTAGGTGAGTACTGACAGTGAAGAGCATAAGGTGAGTAGTGCCAGTGAAGAGCACAAGGTGAGTACTGACAGTGAAGAGCATAAGGTGAGTACTGAGAGTGAAGAGCATAAGGTGAGTACTGAGATTGAAGAGCACAAGGTGAGTACTGACAGTGAAGAGCATAAGGAGCACAAGGTGAGTACTGACAGTGAAGAGCATAAGGTGAGTACTGAGAGTGAAGAGCATAAGGTGAGTACTGATAGTGAAGAGCACAAGGTGAGTACTGACAGTGAAGAGCATAAGGTGAGTACTGAGAGTGAAGAGCACAAGGTGAGTACTGACAGTGAAGAGCACAAGGTGAGTACTGACAGTGAAGAGCATAAGGTGAGTACTGAGAGTGAAGAGCATAAGGTGAGTACTGAGATTGAAGAGCACAAGGTGAGTAGTGCCAGTGAAGACCATAAGGTGAGTACTGAGAGTGAAGAGCATAAGGTGAGTACTGACAGTGAAGAGCATAAGGTGAGTACTGACAGTGAAGAGCATAAGGTGAGTACTGACAGTGAAGAGCATAAGGTGAGTACTGACAGTGAAGAGCATAAGGTGAGTACTGACAGTGAAGAGCATAAGGTGAGTACTGACACTGATTGTTCGGAAAAAAATTCTATTTTTATGAATAACTACAGGGTGACCCACAAAAAGTGTACCCAATTTTGAATTCTTTTGAGTTCTAATTAGATATAAAATAGAGTTCATGTAAATTTAAAATTTATATTTTTTTTTTTACATATATCTACTCTACCTCCTTCATGTGCCTATACCATTTGAGAGAATTAAATAAAAGCCTAAACACATATAAAAGAAAGACAGATATTGATAGAGTAGAGTTTACAAAACTTAATATACCTTTGTAGATTTTAAGTTATATTAATTCAAAGTGAAGAGTAATCTTTGGTGCTGCACACGTACAATCTTGAAAAAGACGGTGCTAGAATGGATACATGAAAAAAAGTAATTTTAGATTTTACTTGAACTCGATTTTCTAGATAAATAACTAGGTGGGTACTTAGGTGGACCGACTAACCCTGCCTAATTACTAACTACTTTCAAATGTATGTCTTGTTTATTATAAATATCATTCTAAAACGCTAAAAACTTTGATTAAGATAACTTTAATCATATAATAATTATAAGCGAAGCACTAATAAATAATAACTCACAAATATTTGTCACGGACTTCCTCATCATTGCTTTGGGTAACTGATATCACATATTCACAATTATCCTATTTTCTACATACAGGGTGGGGCGTAAGTTTGGAAGCAATTTTTCAAACATCAATATAATTCTTAAAAGTAAGTTCCTAAGTATGTGATAGGGTTTGAACTATAGTAGAGACACTACATTATGACGTGGCAGTGTTATTTATTACAAAAATTTAGTCATTTCTAAAATGTCAGACAAAAGAGAAGCCATTATTGCTCTACACCGTGCCGGGAAGTCAGATTCCGTCATTTCAAAGACTCTCTCAATAGCGAGATCGACTGTTTGGAAGTGTGTGAAGCGTTTTAATGAGAGAAAAGACTTGACTGATCGTCCAAGAAGTGGTAGACCACGTTCACAACGCACCAAACAACTGATAAAATGTGCCCGAGAGAAGATCAGGAGGAACCCGAAAAGGTCAATACGATTGTTAGCCAAAACAGCTAATGTGAGTCCCAGAACAATGAGATGAGTTGTCAAAGAAGACCTAAAGATGTCCTCTTTCACCCTCCAAAAGAGACAGACTCTGTCAGAAGCTGTAAAGAAAAAGAGATTGGAGAGAAGCAAAGCACTTCTGAGAGAATTGAAGTCTGGCACGGCTGGTGAAATTGTTTGGTCTGACGAAAAAAATTTCACAGTGGAAATGGCTCACAACCGGAGGAATGACAGAATAATTGGTTAAAGTGCAAAAGACATCCCATACAACCAAAAAACTGTCCACAGAACCATGAAACCTGCTCCAGTAATGGTCTGGGCCGCCGTTTCAGAAACTTGGAGATCTCCTTTAATTTTTGTGGAACAAGGCACCAAAATCAATGCTAAATGTTATATTGAGAATATTTTGACGCCAATGTTGGAGTCAGCTAAGGATCACTTCGGTAATGACACTCTATGGACATTTCAGCAAGACGGCGCGACTTCACATACTGCAAATGTCACCCAAACTGGTGCCATGACCATCTTCCACGGTTTTGGTCCAAAGAAATGTGGCCTCCCTGCTCCCCAGATGTTAATCCTATGGACTTTTCGGTATGGTCCATTCTTGAATCAAAGGCCTGTGTAAATTCCATCGCAGTGTGGATGATTTAAAGCGTTTGCTCCAGAGATCTTGGAAGGAAATTTCACAAGAACAGTTGCGTGCCGCAGTAGGAGGAGTTCGGAGGAGATTTGAGGCTGTTATTAAAAACAAGGGGGGACATTTTGAATAAATTTATGATTTTTGAATTCTTAAAACCCTTATGTAATAATACATAACTGTAAATTATTAAATACATTTTTCGTTGGATTATAATATGCACTTTCATTTGCTTCCAAACTTACGCCCCACCCTGTATAAACACCAATTACTACTCTCTTTATTCAGTGAAAAGCTATATTACGTTCTTGAGTGTGAAATCAATCAAACTACTTAGATATTAATAGCATAAAACCCTACAGGCAATATCTACTGTGTCTTGGATATACATATAGCTATCTACTTCTTTAACTTTCTCACTATCTTAACTTCACTTACCTCTATCATAGATTAACCACCTCAACCGATGGTACAAACCACTGTTCTACAAACATGCCGAGACTTTCCTCAGCAGGGGGCGTGACTACGACTACATTCCTCTGGATGACTACCTACTCAGGCACAACAGAGGCATCTTCTGGGTACTGGAGACTATGGTGCCTTTCTGCAACAATGTCCTCTTCAGGTGAGTGACTCATCTACAGTGTAACTATTCACTAACACTGTAGAACTCCTCTATAGTCAATGAGTTAGGATGCACCCGACTAGTGAATAAAAATTTTTAGTCTGAGATGAACTACCATCAGTTTTAGAAGACTGAATGCTATTTTATGACATAGCTACTAAACCACATTTGTTCACTATTCAGGCCACATCCTAACTCATTCACTATAGAGGAGTTTTACTGTGTAAGAACGGTGCGTTTCGAGTTATCGAGCAGTTCCACATATACGATCATATAAGAAAGAAATATGGAGTTAAGTATTTATTTCATACTTATGTGATCGATAATGTGGAATTCACCCTATTACTGTTCACTTGAAGCTTATGTGTTTAGCATTGTAGACTTCATTTAGAAAGAACTCTTCATTTCCCTCTTCTATCCCACATGCTGTACATCAGGCGATGATTTCATTACTTTAAACTCGCACTGAGTGACTTCATTCTCGGAGTAGCTTTTCTACATTCACCCTTTCGTTCTTGGAGCCACTTTCCTGTGTGACTGCTTCTTCAAGTCCCTTTTCATTTATATTTTGTGTTATTTGTCCCACCCACCAAGTGAAATCTTGCAAATAATTTAACTCTATTTTGTTCACAGGTTTCTGTTCGGTTTTCTGCTTCCCCCCAAAATAGCTTTTCTGAAATTCACCACAACACCCGGAGTCAGGGCCCTCACCTTCACCAAACAGGTAGCTACAACCTTCATAAACTAATAGCAAAGAATTCTTTCTTTATTTGAAAATTATATAAAAATTCTTTCGCACTTCAACTTTTCATTTGTTTTGTATTTAGTTATTTATGTACAGTGTGTTTTTTTCTTTTGCAAGACTTTGAGCCCCTACTAGGAATATTTGAAATAAGAATTTAGAGGAAACAAATACATTTTCTTGAAGATAAGGCTTGGTACTTCCATTTCATCTAATACAAACTTATTTAAAACAAATTCAAAATACTTCTAAAGGCAATCTACAGAAGGTGTTGGAAACGGCCGCTGGAATCCTGTAGTCAAAGTCTTGCACGCTTCAAGAGAGTCTTCGTCACCTTCCCAATTGTTACTGCGTCATAATTTGCACCAAACAGCTTCACACACTAAATTCTATCATATCATGAATGGATTGAGGTTTTTCCGAATGCAAAATATTTTGTGTTGTAGCCCAGAAATGGAAATCAAGAGGATTGAGTTCTTTCAGAGCGCTGACCAGAAGATCTCAGTGTCTCTTCTGGTAACTCGTCCTTGAAATTTTTTTAAGAACTGCTTAGCCACTCTTGCACATTAAGATGGAGCACCATCTTGCATACAACACAGTTTGTATCATGTTGCAGTGGCTCAAAAAAGTTTGCTTCACGTTGTCTTTTAGCAAAGCCATGCTATAGGAACCATTAACAGAGTCACAAGGGCCGTCGTCATCGATGAATGCTTGGACAATAGAACTTTCCGTCCACAATCGCAACAAATATAATTACTTTTTTGTCATTTCTATAGTTTCATTCAACAATATCATGTGGATTCTCATCTGCAAATTATGACGCAGCAATAATTAAGAAAGTAACGAAGAGCGTCTTGAAGCGCTCAAGACTTTAACTACAGGATTCTGGCGACCATTTTCAACACATTTTTTAGATAGCCTTCAGAAGTGTTCTCAATTAGTTTCAAATAAGTTTGTATTACATGAAATGGAAGTACCAAGCCTTATCTTCAAGAAAATTTATTTGTTTCCTCTAAATTCTTATTTCAAACTTTTCTAGTAGGGGCTCAAAGTCTTGCAAAAGAAAAAAAGCACACTGTATTAGCTAACTGTAATTGAAGGCATTTCATAATGGCCATTAGTTGTATTTTCCCTATGTCCATTAAATGTTAATAGTGATGACTTTTTTCTCTCCACACTAAGGTTTTCCAAGACATTGTCCTGCCGATGAATCAACTGGAGCAACAAATCGACAAGTCGGAGGAACTCTTCGACATTTACCCCATCCTAATTTACCCCTGCAGAATAGTAGACCACGGCGAACACAGGTATGAGCAGTAGTTTTTGTGCGGCCATGAGCTTAGAAATAGGACACTCAATAACTGTTTGCAATAGTAACAACTATACTTAATTGGCCAGTACATTGGCCATTTTATTATTTCTTAAATCAGTTTTTAAACTTTTTTGGGGGACTGTTGTATTTTTCGATTAAATTTTCCCAATAATGTCTCTTCAAAGTTTCGAGACTTTATTAAATTTGAGACTTTATTGAATTTGAGACTTTATTGAATTTGAGACTTTATTGAATTTGAGACTTTATTAAATTTGTGACTTTATTGAATTTCAGACTTTATTAAATTTGAGACTTTATTGAATTTGAGACTTTATTGAATTTGAGACTTTATTGAATTTGAGACTTTATTAAATTTGAGACTTTATTAAATTTGAGATTTTATTGAATTTGAGACTTTATTAAATTTGAGACTTTATTGAATTTGAGACTTTATTAAATTTGAGACTTTATTAAATTTGAGACTTTATTGTGTTTCAGAGGTCAGTTACGCCCCCCGCGTCCAGACCAGAAGGTCCCGGGCACCAATTACGGGATGTTCAACGACTTGGGGGTCTACGGGGTACCTAAGGCAGTGAGGGAGAAGAGACCTTTCGATGCGGTGGAGAAAATGAGGGAAATGGAGAGGTGAGAGGGGAGGGAAATGGAGAGCTGATGGAAATTGAGAGGGGAAGGAAATGGAGAGCTGAGGGAAATTGAGATGACTTACTTAGCATGTGTTCAGTCTCCATTGCGTATTTTATTTTCAGTCTGTGTGTTTTTCTTTCAGTTTCACACGGGACTGTGGCGGTTATCCTTTCCTTTACGCTGACACTTTCATGACGAGGAAAGAATTTGAGGAAATGTTTGACCTGACTGCCTATGAGAGAGTGAGGGGGAAATACAGCGCGGAGGGGGCTTTTCCCCATCTATTTGATAAGGTGAGGGGGCTTTTAATTTAATTTTTAATGTTATTTCATCATAACAAACTTAAATTGATATCATTTTTGAAATGGTTAAATTTTGCCTTCCTCAGACCAAACCTGAAATAGATGTGGTGGAAGTTGGCAAGCAGTACATCGACCCATAAACTCCTGTCTACTAACCTCAGTGACTACTAACCTGACGCAAAGGAAATGCTACGTCCAAATGCAATAAAGTTATCACACTACATCAGTACTACGTCCAAATGCAATAAAGTTATCACATTACATCAGTACTACGTCTAAATGCAAATTATTTAATTTTTTCTTTTATTAAAGCATTCAAAGTCATTGTTTCGTTTTCTGTTTTTCTGTTACTATGGTTGCATGAACTCAACAGTCCTAAAAATAATATTCCTATCATTTTCAACCGATTATTTTCTCTAAAATATATCAATAGAGTTTGGTTAACTCTGAATATATTGTTTGAAGTTTCTACCTATGGTAAAATATATTATTTATAAGTTACTAATTTAAATTTTCACTTCCACTGCTCTAGAATTTTGTGAATTACCCATTTTATTCTTTTGTTCACTTGTCATCGAAATAAATATGTAATTGTTACTATTTTCTACTCATTTCAATCAATTCGCCTCATTTAATTATTCATCAGCGAAAGAAAGATTATAGATGCAGAAAAGCTACACCATGAAATACATCTGTCCTAGAGTCGACTCTCTAACGGACTAATAAAGTCGATGAAAACATAACCTCCTCAAGATTGTGATTAATGATATGTTAATGTAGGGCAAGAGGTTAGTCTGTGTGTGGTCCGATGTTGTTGTAGTGTTGGACATTGTGGGAGATTGTCCCCCGATCCGTAGAGCAGTACTCACACAGATCCGAGTCCGCCCTCCCAATTCTGTGTTTGTAAGAAGGGAGAGAAGGGTGATGTCTCGCGCCCTGTCACGACGTGAGAGTTGACCTCACTGGAGTCAACAGGGGGAGGCCTTCACGCGAACCACAATTTCATCCATAAATTAAACATTTCTTTGCAAAAACCATTGAGCAAGATTCATCTGTCAGGAAGATCGGAAGTCTATTTCACTTTTTCTTGCAGAAATATTTTACTGAAAGTTCACAATTTTTACTGAAAGTTCACAATTTTTACTGTAAGTGTACAAATTTTTACTGTAAGTGCGCAAACAAGTTTATAGAATCGGTCACTAAAAATTACGCTTTAAAAAAACGAAGGACACACTGAAGAAAAAATGTAATAAAGAAGAACAATTCGATTGTTTTAATATTTCAGTGGCATTTTAACAAATGTTTTTTTATGATTTTTATTAATGTTAATAAATCATATTAAAAACGATTGAAAGTTATTAAAAACATGGTTTAAATATCATAAAATTCGAAGTTTAACAAAAGTGCGCAAACAGGTTTTCATTATCGGTCAATAAAAATACTGCTTATAGAAAACAGTTCTATAAATTCAGCTGAATTTTTTTACAGATATGGAACAAATATTGAGAAACAAAATGTGATTTTCCAATCTTTTGTAGGTCTTATAGTTTTTGAATTACAGCCTTTGAAATTTGGGTATCGTTTTTTTTTTGGGACACCCGTATTCCACTGTTTTAGAACGATTAAATAGTCTTCAATCCGTCTATAATATCTTCAGGATCTATGATTTTAAAAACATATTGTCACAACCCTAGTAATGACTAGTAAATGGATGAGTTTAAAAGGGCAGTAAACTTTATAAATAAAATGTCATTTTTCGTAATGAAAATGTTATTAGTAATTAGTTGTATACACACGAGAGTTTATTCGTCTTATATATAACTAACACCCATAAAAAATTAATTAATAATTTGGTTTTAATTCCTGCGTTCACCGCAAGTGGCGCAGCGAATTGTTATGGTTTACATTCCTGATCAGCTGTTATCAGTTTTAAATATCAATTATAATTAATATAATAACTAGGTGTCTAGTCAGTGGGGTACGGTCAAGAGCCCCCCTAGGTCATAAGCCCCCCCCCCCCCCCCCCCCCGGTCACGAGCCCCCTCTCCCTGTTTTTTAAATTTGTAGAGCTAACATATCGCAGTAAACAGAATTGAAATCGATCAAGTATTCTGTTCACAATTAATTATATAAGAACTATTCGCATTTTGTTTTTTCTCATTCTGAGATTCATAATTTCATTAGAAGAAAAAGCCCCCCATACTTGAGTAGGATGTTCGTTCGTATATACAATATACATAGCGCATACCTATTCAAAATTTCAAATCACAGATCTGCGTTCAAATAGAAAGTGGATAAAAATTAACAGTTCTCATTATCGGAAAATGTTATGATATATTAAAACAATTAGTAAGAAATACTTAATTAGGTAATTGAATTCTTTATATGGATCCATTTTCTTAGAACTACACTATTACGATAAATATTAAAGTGAATCTTAGAATACCTACCGTAACTTACGCGGATAAGGCGGATTATGGATACGCTAAGACTGGCCTAGCTATGCTAGAGCCTATGAAAGTACCTATAATATTAAAGTTAGCCTGTTAGGTAACAGTAAATCTAAGTAAGGCATGGTTTGCACCATAGTTTGAGTCAGCTTTAATTGGTCCATACCTTACTTTACATCTGTGTCTCAGTGTCTGCATGATATGTTGTTAAAAAATATGTCATAAGAATTAGCCTAAGCCCTAATGCATGCTGAACGATGGGAAATGAACATCGGTGAAAAATAAAGTCATATAGATACAAAGTATAATATTAGACCAAAGCTGAATTGACTCAATTCTCCAAATTATAGTACATTTTAAGTTAGTGTACGAATACCTAATAGGAGTGCTGTGGTATCACGCTGAAATGGAAATTCAATCAAATTAATCAAAAAACATTCATTAAGTAGGCAGGTGTCTTTGTCAAGCATTTTTAGTTTGTTACAAAGTAACTCGATTAACACAAAGAACATCTTGAGTGACAATACGGTACCGGTAGCAATGATATCTATTGATATCTATCAATCAGCTTTATTATTGTTTTGATTTTGTCGAATCGTGTTAGCCTATCGAACAAGCGGGCTTTTTCTTTGCTTGAAATTCAGAGGTGTAGTAGAAAGAACGGAAAAAAATCTTAAATTACATATTATAATAAAACTATAGAACCAAATTTGAAATGGTTTGCAGTTTTATCATCAGTAACATTAGTTCTAATGCATAGAGAAATAAAAATAAAATAGAATGGAGGGACCTTTAAAGGTCCTCCCAAGCTCCGGGAACTAAGGTTTGCAGATCATTATTCTGCAAACTACATGCAATTTGGTTCAGTATATATTTTATAATTTGTTTTTAAAGTTGTATAATACTCTGTGATCAACAATTGAGCGAATCACTAATCTGATGCTCAAGAAGAAGATTGTACACTCTTTGTTTTGATTACAAATTTGAATTTTATAAACAAACCATGCGTTTTCGGCCTTTATTTAATTTTTTTTAGATATTAATTGTTTCCTAAAGTATATAAGCCTTTGTATTATAATTTCATTCAATTTTATACCTTTACACGAATATTAAATGGATTTATTAAACCTAATACCTAGTTGACAATCAAAACAAATGTTGTACATTCTTTTTCTTCAGGCTGAAAGTTTCCTAAATTAGTAAGTCGGAAGTAAAATAGGTTTTGTAGAGTTTTGATTTTAAAAATCTTTAAAAGCATATAAAATTAAAAACACGCTACCAAATTCGATGCAGTTTGCAGTAAAATGATAAGGAACATTAGCCTCGTTAAATAAAGCAATAAAAATATTTGCTTGGATGGGACCTTCAAGAACAGTGCATTTATTAAAAGCGGATAACATCATTAACCGTTGTAAAATGACAGGGGAAGATGGTCATCAATGGGACACTTCACACTGGGAACAATGGGACATGCCGAATAACTTTTTTATCTGAGGGTAATTTTTAACAACATCTTAGGGGCAAATTAGGCACACTTTAGTGCATTCACTAGCATTGCATTCAGCGGTTGGGTGCATTTAGCTCTGTGTAAAAGCGAAAACGTGTTTTAGAGGTAAGAAGACTAAATTTTTCGTACTTTGTTTCAATTGTCATAAATTTGTTAATTTAACATATATTGCTTACGCCAGTCTTCTATAATATTAAGTAATATGTAAGATATGATCATATAGAAGGATTACCTTTTTACTCTAGTGGTTGAGCCACTATACGCACATGTTTTCAAAATGGCGTCATGGTGATCATTGGGACAGCACATCTGATAAAAGGGAGTCAACCCATCGATTATGGTGTAATTTATAATTTTTTTTAATGAAAAACAGTCTTTAGGTAGTGAGCTTTCATGTTCCAAATTTTTGTTAGGGTACGAGCAATAGAACCTCCCCCAGGAGAGTCCAATAGGATCATGATTTTTTTTAATTACAAAAGTAATGCTAAGCAGTGTACTTTTATGTCTCATCGTTTTTGAGGGTTAGAGGCACTATACATCCCACCCATTGCAGGGACCAAAGGGAGAAGGGAGTATTTACGATTTTGGGTATTATTCACATATCTTCATTTTTGGTCAAATATATACGTTTTAGGCTCTACTGTAAAATATGTATATCCACCTAAAAAAGACGAGAAGTCAATGAGTTTACAAGCTACAAAAAAACCAAAGACAGTTTTAGAATCCTTGAAACATTTCTAACAAATTTTTCACTCTGTTTTTTTTTTATCAAAGTGCAAAACGAAAATTCAGGTGATTTTTGAACATTTTAGTTAAGCCATCAATAATGCTTATAAAAAAAACAGGAAGGAAAATTAAAAAAGCCCTCTATAGATTTGTTCGAAATGTTCCAAAGATTCTAAAACTGTCTTCGTTTTTTTCTCGTCGTTTAGAATGTATAAAAAAATTATAAAATTGAAAAATTACTTTTTTTCCGAAAACCAAGCCAAAAGCGAAAAAATTACATGAATAGAATGTGTTTGGTTTGCGAAGTTACATTAACCTTACGAATTTCAGAACAATCGGTCAACAAATGAAAAAGTTTTTTGAAAAGTGGTTAACAATGGGACAGTGTTAGGAGACAGAATTTTCCCCCTTTTATGTATAAATTTTGATGACTTTGAATTTGAATGCAGTTTTCTACTGTAGATCAGACCCTGATAGCTCTGTAGCTTCAGGACTTTTGTAAAACAGAACTTCCATCTGAAGCTGGTCCTTCAACCATATTATATCATCTCAATTGTTCAAGCAATGAGAAGTTATTACAAATCACAGTATAGAATTTTTTTTCACATAATAGAAGAAAACGACACAGCGTTGCAACAGACACCAGAGAAGGGAGAGCTTTTTCCCGATGCCCCTTAAAGATAAAAACAACCTCTTGTTCTTGGTCTGGAAAAGAACTTGATCTAACTGATAATTCATCTGAAGGGATGAACGAGATATGCTTATTGGAAAGATCAGTGGAACTCGAATATCTACGAAAAAAGTTGAAAATGAAGGATATTACTTTATTGAATGTAGAGTTTGATATGACTTCTAAAACGTATTCTGTTGGTGTATTTACTAAGTCAAAGAATGAAAAAGATTAACTTGAAATATCGTATACAAGGCGCGAAGACTCAAGTGCAATGAGGTTCATTTTCCAAATGTTCCTGACATGGCATCGTAGAAGCTGAAGGACATTAAACTGATATTATATGAACCAACTTAGTGTAAGATAACTTAAAAGAGATAATTCGAACTTGAAATTCATTTATAACTTCAACAATATAATAGTTAAATGAACTGTCCCATTGTTCACCAGGGCATGTCCCATTGTTAACCAGTGCTGGTATACAATGGGACAATTTTTTTGTATTTTCTTTAATTATTTTCTAGTAAACGGAAAATGTGATAGCATTCTAGTTAGTTTCATTTTATAAAGAAATATCAATATTACCTATCCATTTTATGTTTTTCATATTTTACTTATACGTAGTATAAGTATCTATCTTTTCGTGTTTTTTTCCATCGTTCACCACCTTCACTTACGTAACAACACTAATTTTGACGTGTTTTGAATTTTTTTTAATATGAGATCCGAGCGGAAAATTCGGTCTCGGAAAGTTCGGTCAGAGGTATAAATAAAACATATGAATTAGATGTATCGGAGGGCGTGCCCCCCCCCCCCCTCTCCCTCCGCTAAAAATACGTTTTCTTTCATTTGTCGTTTTCTATGAGGAAAATGTGATTTTCACCATGAACAAAAATTATTTCTCATTTGATGTTTTTTAAACGTGTATCAAGTTTCAATTTTTTTACAATGCGTAAAAGGATCCCCTTAAGTTGTAACTATATTGATTATTTTCAAACAAAAATCACTATAGCTATATTGGTTTTTGAAATATACTTCATTTTTGAGTTCATGTATCTTTTGAAGGATTTCAATATATCGACTAAGTTCATTCATAAGTTTAATATTTCGACCAAGTATCGTTTACCGACCACGAAATCTATGAGTCAACCACGCTATTATTTTAAATGTACGCAAAAAAACTCAATATTTTCAATTAATTAATATGTACTTAAATATTTCTTTCACTTATTCATAAAATTTATAAAAAAAGTTTTAATTGTTCATAAAATTATATTGTAGTCATAAAAGTTTCATGGTATCACATTTTTATATGGTTGACTTAATATCAATAACATTTTTATATGGTTGACTTAATATTAATAACATTTTTATATGGTTGACTTAATATCAATAACATTTCTATATGGTTGACTTAATATTAATAACATTTTTATATGGTTGACTTAATATCAATAACATTTTTATATGGTTGACTTAATATTAATAACATTTTTATATGGTTGACTTAATATCAATAACATTTTTATATGGTTGACTTAATATTAATAACATTTTTATATGGTTGACTTGATATTAATAACATTTTTATATGGTTGACCTAATATTAATAACATTTTTATATGGTTGACTTAATATCAATAACATTTTTATATGGTTGACTTAATATTAATAACATTTTTATATGGTTGACTTAATATTAATAACATTTCTATATGGTTGACTTAATATTAATAACATTTTTATATGGTTGACTTGATATTAATAACATTTCTATATGGTTGACTTAATATTAATAACATTTCTATATGGTTGACTTAATATTAATAACATTTCTATATGGTTGACTTAATATTAATAACATTTTTATATGGTTGACTTAATATTAATAACATTTCTATATGGTTGACTTAATATTAATAACATTTTTATATGGTTGACTTAATATTAATAACATTTCTATATGGTTGACTTAATATTAATAACATTTCTATATGGTTGACTTAATATTAATAACATTTCTATATGGTTGACTTAATATTAATAACATTTTTATATGGTTGACTTAATATTAATAACATTTCTATATGGTTGACTTAATATTAATAGCATTTCTATATGGTTGACTTAATATTAATAACATTTCTATATGGTTGACTTAATATTAATAACATTTCTATATGGTTGACTTAATATTAATAACATTTCTATATGGTTGACTTAATATTAATAACATTTTTATGATAAACTCTTAATATTAAATTTTTTTCTTGAACACTGATTTCTAATTATTGTAATTGCTGTACTTTGTCGCTATTAATTACAATTGAGATAATAATTGTATTAGAGATAAAATATATTAATTTTCCTAATTTAATTATTGGTTAAGGTAAAATCTATTGAAAAATATAAATCTTATTTTTATAATATTACTAATTAAATTAATTAGATTTATTGACTAAATTCTTTAAAATAGTTATAAAATTTTTCCAAAGGAAAATAGTTAAATTTTACATAGTAGGTATATTAAACTATTACAGTACTAATATTATAAGTCAATGAATTAAAATCAAAAACAATTCATACTTAAATTATTACAGTAATTCAGTTTGTCGGAATAAAGACTTTAAAATTACTTTTAAAATATTAAATAACTTTACTAACTATTTCCTGTCATAGAAATTCCAATAGAAATAATCTGTGCTCATCTCTTCTACCCACGGATGCTAATCTCCTATTTCCTTTTGTTTAATTAGGCCTATGGAAGTGTAGGCCTATGACGTCATCATATCCTTAAATATCTCAACCGGCGACAACAGCCTTCATTGTGCGGAAACTTTTCAACGGAGAGGTGAGTGGTGTCCAGAGCTCTCTGCTTGCTCTGTAGAGTGACTCTGATTGTCTTGAGAGGTTATTAACCGTAGATGCTGTTAGAGAGGTTATTAACCGTAGATGCTGTTAGAGAGGTTATAACTTTAGATGCTGTTAGAGAGGTTATTAACCGTAGATGCTGTTAGAGAGGTTATTAACCGTAGATGCTGTTAGAGAGGTTATAACCGTAGATGCTGTTAGAGAGGTTATTAACCATAGATGCTGTTAGAGAGGTTATTAACCGTAGATGCTGTTAGAGAGGTTATTAACCGTAGATGCTGTTAGAGAGGATATTAACCGTAGATGCTGTTAGAGAGGTTATTAACCGTAGATGCTGTTAGAGAGGTTATTAACCGTAGATGCTGTTAGAGAGGTTATTAACCGTATATGCTGTTAGAGAGGTTATTATCCGTAGATAGCTGATGTTTGTAGGTTAGTCTGGAAATTCCGGTTTTTAGTATTTTTCTAAAAGTAAATTAATAATTTGAAATATTTAGTTTCGATCCGTTTTAAAATTTGTATTTCGAGTTTTCTTTTTGTTTGAAAGTGTAATTTATTTTTCTCTTAAATAATTAGATCATTACATACGTCTAAATAATTTAGAAATTTGTTTGCTTTAATATCAGAAATCTGATAATTTAACAATTTGCCAAACAATTTCTTACCTAAAATTGTAACATGATTAGAATTTATATTAACACGTGGTTAAATCTATATTACCACGTGGTTAAATTTAGATTTGTGTTTCCAGATCATATTTAAAAGAAAAAAAAATACAAATCAAAATATGTCTAATTTATCATTAATTGTATTAATTGAACTCATTTTCTAATAATAAAGTATCAGGTACTATCAATATATGCAAATAATGAAATAGCTAAATTTAATATGTATAATTTTACATGTTCTATTATAGGTTTTTGCTACTCATTCTTTTTAACGTATCGATAATATGAATATACGTTAGATCAAATAAAATAACTCCATTTCTGAATATCTTTATTTATATCACCAATAAATTCATAAAATTTAAATTTCATAACCACGCTTTTAGTTGTGGTTATATCCTTAATACTAATCTGCCTTTTTCAACCATGCACGTGGTTTGCCGGTGAAACGTTTCAAACTTTGTAGAGTCGGAAGTTATTAGGGAAAGATACCATTTTTTCTATAGTTATTTTTTTAGAAATATTTAAACTTTAGTCAAGGATACCATCCATTTTTGTAAACTGAGTAATAATTTTTTTATATTTCCCACCTTATGAAATTAATCTCTATGTTCTCAGCCATAAATAATTTAATGACGGATGTTATAAACTAATTAAAATTGACCAGGAAATTCCACTAACCTCAAAGACAGTATAAACCGGATCTCTTTTTTCCAATCCTGTTTTACTTTACATCACTTCATGTCGAATTGTTTCCCACTCGAATGGTAGAATTTCAAATAACTTTCACTTTTCCTTCATATGATTTTCAAATATTTCAAGTGAAGCAAAGATTTATTTTACTTTGCTCGAGATCTCTTCAAATTATGAGTTCAAGTAAAAATGATACAAAATTAAAATTTAATGCACGGTCACATTATTTTCATTCAAAAAAAGTTATTCAGTAGCTTATTTTCACTATAAAAGTATAATTTTTTGTTATCTCAAATACCATTACTAAATCCTTCTCTCTTTTTCAGATTTTCAGTCGTACTTGACTCCACTGCCTTTGTGTTGAGACATACTTCTTGAAATTATCCAGCTTTACAAACTATAGTTCCACGTATATTAGTTCTACTTACCTAACTATACGGACTAGTTCTACCTAGCAATTGGTTTCAGAACGTCCCACCTACGTGTGGAATTTTCATATTTTCTTCAGGTTTCAAACTCTGGAAAGGTAAGAAATTAGAGTTAATACATTTCAAAATATCTCAAAAAATAATCCGTATCACATATTAAATCATTGCCACTTTTTAACAATTTCATGAAAAGTTATAAAATCTAACAATTTTTTTCTTCTTTTCAGCTCAAAGATGCCTATTGCCGGTCAAGCCAGCGGTGCTGACATTTTCAAAACTGTCATCAGCCAAGTGATTCAATTCATTAAGAGGAAGCGGCAACACTCCACAGCAACCTGCGATGGAGTGGTTCTGAAATTGCACTATATGTACACCTTCTGGATGTACCTGGGGGTATTCTCAGCAGTTTGGTACTCTTGGTACCACAAAGATTCTATCGTTTGTGCCAGTCAGTATAACGCTGAAGGTGTCTCCCGACCAGATCACGTTAACCTCTGCCTCTCCTACAACTCCTTCACAGATCCTGAGGACGGAGAAGTTAAGAACATCATGTTCTATAGGTGGCTGCCAATTTCCATCTTGATACTTGGTTTCGTCTATTACCTTCCCAGGAAAATATCAAAGAATTTGGATAACCCAAGAACAGCTCGGCTCTTGGAAATGGTTGCTGCTAGCCAAGGTGATTTCAAGGAAGTTAGTGAGAAAAAACTTATAAACGTCATTGTCAACCATTTCGAGGAGAATCAAAGGCTCCATGACGGTCTCTTCTACAGGTACTTCCTCTGCAACGCCATTGCTTTGGCCCTGAACATATGCAGTATTTTCACTTTGAACTTCTTCATGCAAGGCCGGTTCCTGACCTACGGAGTGATCAATATTCTTTCTATGTACCGTGACCCGGTGAAGTTCACCGATGCAATCTCTCGTACTTTCCCGCCATTCACCACCTGTCATCTAACACCGGTGATGCAACTGACATCAGACAGAACTGAGGAGTACGGTTGCCATCTAACTCACATGGAGCTGTACGAGAAGATCTTCTTCTTCCTCTGGTGGTGGCTGATGTTCCTTATGGTCGCTACCATCGTCTATATCGTCTTCCTGACTTTCCTCTTCACTTTTCCTTCTTTAAGAGTATTCCTTCTAAGATTTTCAAAGACTGACCAAGCTAGAAAAGAGGATCTCAAAGTCAGAGTCGTCTTGCGGAGACTACTGGAGAAGTGTAATATTGGAGACGTCTACCTCCTGTACAGATTGAAACAGCACACCAGTTCTCGAATGCTTTGGCAGATTGTGTCGGCCATGGAGCCAAAAATGGTGGGACTGACAAGCGAGAAGAACGATTCTGAATATTCCACTGTATCTACGTAGATTTCAAGAGATGTGTTTTGTTACTAATTCTATTTTCCACATTAAGTTTTGTTGGTTTGTATTAGGTCTTCGAATATTTTGTCCTGTTTTTCTACTTTTGTACGACAGTTCGTATTATTTAGGTTTTTAGGTATAAGGTTTTGTTCTTTTAGTAGTATGTAACTAAATGTGATGTACTATTTCCTCCATTTAAGCATGTTTTCCATTTTAGTGCTAGGCTGGTACTGTTAATTAGTAAAATCCCCTACTCTTATGGAAATATTTTTAATTGGTTAATATTGACTACAGTTCATTTAGTGAGTAGAATAATAGGTAATAGCATTACGTCACGACATTACGACGTCTAACCAACATTTCTAATTCAAATACAGTGAGTTAGTAATAATTTGTGACTATTTTTAGGCTTTTTTACATTGACAATATTTCAATTGTGTATTTAATTAAAATGACAATTTGTTTTTATTATTAATTTGACATTTACGATCAGTATTATCAATGTTTAGAATTTAGGATCATTTCATTTGTGTATTTTTCTAGGATTATGTTAAGAATTATTATTACAAATTTTTAGCAACTTTTCATCGGTATTCACTTCTCATTTCTATTATAACTAACTTTAGTTATTTAGTAAAATTACATCAGAGATATGGCCATTGTTTCAGAAACAGACGTTAAAATATCTACTATATCATATTAAACTAATTAATAATTATGTACATTAGACTCTTAGATAGTAAGTTCTCTCGGTGATATTCTACCGACTGTGTCCTCACAACAGTTTCACCAGTATTGTTTTTTTGTACCTTTGATAATTTATACCGATGTTTAGAACTAAATAGTTAACTTAATTTCTTTTGTGATACTAAAATAATAATAATTTGTTTGTTGAATTTATTCAGTTTTTAATTGATCCTATTTTATTCTCATTTTAGTGATGAATTCTATTTATAAAAATAAATAAAAATGATGATTTTTTTATATAAAGTTTAACGAAGCTCTTTGAAAAGGCAAGCTCTATAAGTTGCCTCTGATTGTTTTGATAATCGCTTGTCTATGATAATTTACGGAAATTACTTATTAAACAATATAAATATAAATTACTTATTGAATAATATAATGGATAATTGTGAACCTGGAAAATGCAAATCACTCCGACTTCCACACTGAACCACCAGTCGTATTGAGGACGGAAAAATTAAAACTGGAAATAACATAGTCTCTAAACATCAAAGTGACAAGAATTCAAAGTTGCGACAATATACGCTCTCAGCAACTGATTTGTTAAATTAAGAGTTAGAAATGCCCTTTCTCCCAAATTATTAGAGCATAATATGAGGTGTGGTCCGTACCGCTGAAACCTGTATTTATCCTTTTCTGTATAGTAAAATTCCACAACTGTTGGCAACAAGACGTTCTTGAACATTTCCAAATGTATATCCTGATTTATTGAAACTCCAAGAATCAACCGATAGAGAACAGTTTTGCAGACGATTAAACATGTCCAACCCATGATAATTCCATACCTCTTTTCTATTTACTATCAATTTTGATATAAGGATCATTGTCATTTTATACCAGTTTTCATCGAACTAAAGAACGTTATTGCAGAATTTTTTGTTTTGCTATCAAATCCAAAAGCAAAACTGTACTGCAAACATATTATGTTGATCAGTAAAACTTTTCACAGTTTTATGTTTCCACAAAATATTCGTATACAAATTCTTCGCAGTAGGGAAATGGAAGATTGAATCTCTCATCAACAAAATTTCTTACTATTTCAATGTTTTCTTCATTAACTTTTGTTAATGATTTTGTTTTTGGCGTTACCTCTATCTAGTATAATTAATGATTTCAATGAACAGGGTATTTTTCATAATATTTTAAAACGGGCAAGTTTACGTTCAGAAAAAGATATACAAAATTATCGATTTATATTATATCTTCTTCTCATTGAAGTCTTCGGGAGGTGTGTACATAAGATATTGAACGGTGCCCAGTTAGGATTTAGTAATAGCATCAATACTTATACTACTGATGTAAGCAATTAAATGATGAAAGGCATACTGTTGGTGTATCAATCGACTTCTCTAAAGCTTTTGACACTGTTTCACATGAGTTTCTACTTGGTAAACTGTTCAATTATGGAGTACGTGAACAGACTCTTGCCTGGTTCAGAAGCTATCTTGAAGATAGGTCTCAGAGAGTGAGAGTTATAGTGGTATTTTTTTCTGAATCTAAGGTTGTTAACAGTGGTGTACCTCAGGGTAGTATTCTTAATCTATATCAATGACCCCTAATGTTGGCAATTCTACTGAGTATACACTATTTACTGATGATGCTACGCTGACATTTAGTGATCGTGCACATTAACGCCATAGTCATAGTCGAGTTCAAATCTTTCACTGTGGTTCATAACTGGAGACTTAATAACCACTTGATGTATCTGTAATATTATACGCTAATCGCATTATTGCACTGAAGATATTACTCACTTCATTAGTCTCTATCTTATGTATAACATATTAGGTTTTGGGTGTAAACATATTTTTTACAATGAAACAATGAAACAATTTATTCATGAACACAGTAAAATAAATAAATGATACAGTAATACAGAACACCCAATTATAACAATAGTATTCACGGCCCCACGTTGATACGTTGATAGTAAACTAAATTTTTCAGTGCATATCAAATCTTTAACATCTAAGTTAGCTAAAACGGTAAATTCCTAGTTCACGTCCCAATTTAATTTAGGGACGTGAACTAGGAACTGATCCAAATACCCCCTTCCTATTTCACGTCCATAATTGATTTGGGGACGTGAACTAGGAAAGGGGTAAACATCATACTTTAATAAAGATATTTTTTCATTTGTTTTATATACTAACAAATAATAAAATCTGTATTAATTTTCTGATCTGTAGGGAACTAATGAATTTAAGTTAAATTATTCCGTTTTGGTATTATTTGTATTTGTAGTCAAGATATTAGATTTTCTGTCAATTAAGGTATTTTAGTGCAACATATCTATACTATAATAAGAGCTGCGTCCGTCCGTCCGTGTGTCACACTTCTAATTTAAAAACACATATTAAATGGAAAAATAAATCGTTTGTGGCAGTATCATGACTATAACGGGCTACAATAATAATTGACACTAATTATTAAAAAAAAACTATATTTTGAGATTTTTGAGATTTTATCAATCAGAATATGTGTATCCATTATACATAATTTCATTCGAATATAATTTAGATTATACAACAGGTACTGTACTAGTTTTAATAAAATAGAAGTAAATTTAATTTAAGAAAAACTAATTTAAAAATACTCCCTTCTTAGTTCACGTCCCTAATTGATTTATGGACGTGAAATAGGAAGGGGGTATTTGGATCGGTTCCTAGTTCACGTCCCTAAATGAAATAGGGACGTGAACTAGGAATTTACCGGGATCTTTTCCGTTTTCTGGGCGCACAGAAAATAATCGAAATAGAATAATAAATTACAATGGTATCATACCTACTGACTTTTAAAACGGATTTATTTAATTCGAAATAATACATACTTAAATATTAAATAATGTATTTTGTTAAGTTACTGTTTCGCGGGCGCATAGGAAAATATAATAATAATATAAAGATGATAACAATATCTGTTTCTTGGGCGCATTTATAATAACAATATAACTAACAATAATAACAATTTCATTGGGTAAATGGACATTGTGAAATCAAATAACTTATTCAGAAAATAAGTTATCAAGGAGAGGTGTTCTCATACAGCAGAGGTCATTAAAATCAGAAGTCAGTAAGTATGATACCATTATAATTTATTATTTTATTTCGATTACAGTCCGTGCGCCCAGCAAACAGAATAGATCCATTTACCGCTAAAACTTTTATAGAGTATTGCACTCTGTTAGCTGCAATGTACCTGAAAATATCTTAATAAACCTTCTTAATTCATTAGCCTTGACTCTATCCACATCTAATATATGGATTAATTTTATGGGGAGACTCGGCTGATGTTTACTTGGAACCTTTGAACCTAATCAACGAGAGAATTGTAAGAATTATTACTCATACTAATTATTTGGATCATATAACACGTATCTCTACAGAATAAAAATTGTAAGTATTAGAGACATATATCGATATTTTGCAGGCAAATAAAAGTTTAAACTAGAAATGTCTAATTCTCTTACATATCCATCCCAAGCTTATAATGCTAGATACTGAACTAATGCTGTCCCTTCTTTTCAACGACTTTCCAAATGTAGTAAATCATCTCATGCAACGGATCATAGATTATATGAAAAATAATAATAATACTCTGAATTTCTATTTTTATTATTATATCGTTTATTCATATGACCGAAGATGTGAAACCGACCGATAATTCATAATCATACCCAATCGTTCTGTTTATCTGACAATTTCAAATTTTCAATCACATGGAAAAAAGTGTAAAATAATCATTATAAAACTTGTATTTTTATTGGTATTCATGTTAGCTGCAGGTATTTATTACCTTTCATTAAAGTAATACTGAAAAAAAAGTTAATAAATGACTCAGTACATGTATGGTCTTTGTACCATTTGGTCCCCGGTCAATTGATTCCCAGTCAATTTTTTCTGTTTATACACCAAGTAGACATTTCTATTGGTGTATAATGTATATATTAATTACATAACATATAATAGAAATATGCACCTTACAGTTGATTAGATTTAAAAATGGGAAAAAAGGGCTAGATAGAGATTAAACCTTTAATGCAGTATTCAAATAAGTAACAAAAAAAGCTACCAAATTAACGTTCGGAAAAAATGTAATAATCAATGCACACCCCGCTCTCATTACAACTCGCACTTATGAGTGTTCACCTGCTATAGGAAAAAAAGAAAGGAGTAACTTTAGTAATTTGGTTGTTAGTTTTTAGTTAATTTGTTTTCGTTATAACTATTGGAAACATTATGACATGCAGTTGAGATAGATTAAGAATAAGAATAATTCATTTGTTGCAGCAATCTTTTCTAGCTGTTTGAATTCTGTGTTTTCTGACAGATGTATATATTTATTTATTATGTAAGTAGTAGATGTAAATTTATTTCACAAATAAAGATCATAAGACATTAATTTATGTGCTAAGTATATAAACAGCAATTATAATGACTGGAAATATAATAACCAGTAATTAATTGATCGGTGATCAAATGGAACGGGGATCAAATGACTGGCCACAGGAAGTTTATAGGATCCTAATAATAGAAAAAAATATAAGTGCAATAATTCTAGAGATGAAATAGGTTACTTTTTCACAGTTCCTAGAAGGAACCCTGTGTTTATTTTTTACTGACGTATACATCATTTACATAAATTTCAAATTTTAACTAGGATTTATTTCTATACACTCGACGTAAAACAGTAGTTAACAAATTTCGTTATTTCAATTTTTTTTTAAATATTTTATATGTGAGAATATATTATGCCGCAAAAATATTAGAGCTATAAATTTATTAACTCTAATATACGTTAAACACTACTAAATTTAAATTTATAGCTCTAATATTTTTGCGGCATAATATATTCTCACATATAAAATATTAAAAAAAATTGAAATTGAAAACGATGGGCTTTGTCGTTGATGTTAAAAGGAAATTAAATACGAGGGACACGAAGAAGATGTAAAGAAAGAAAAGTGGCTCTTTGAACAAAGGTACCAACCACCAGTCCGTGACAATGCTCATGGATGTACAAAACTATTTCGTAGATGCAATCACACTTACCAAGGAATTTGATGAAAAGGTACACAAGCACAATTATTGTTACTGCACTCAAGAATAAGAGAGGAAAATGAAGATGTGATAGTAAACGTAATCTATTAACCTACCTAATAGCAAATTCTAAGACCACATAGTTGAAGAACATTTTATTTGCACTGATGTACTAGTTTTAAACTAAAGTTATTTTTACAGGTCATCAAACGTATAAAGAAGACACCTGAACTTGTTTTCTTTCCAATAGCTAATTATTTTTATCAAAATACTTTCAAATAGAACAAAGAAAATTTTATTTTTAATTTACAACACACACTATGCTTATAATAGTTTACATTATATGTTTATTAAAAAGGCATTTCATTTAACTTTTGAAATGGAAAAGAAAACATTTTCAAATAAGGTCAAGAAATTTGATAATTAATTTAAAACACGCAGTTTATATTTACATTTTTTATATACATATAAATGATGTATATGGCGGTAAAGCATAAATCACATGGCGAGTTATTCTGGCGGCGAGTTGTCCTGCGGCGAATTGTCCGGTCACCGTAAAAATTATGATTTGACTTATTATTTCAATTTGTATCACAGACACCTGTAATTGCATATATTGTGGATAACAAATGAAATAACGAGTTGAAATAATTATATTGTTTTTTTTCTCATTTGGCCGAAAATTTTAAAATGTCCGATAGCTTGGGACTTACCCTTTACTCAATACCTTTTTAATTATTTGGGGCACTTAAACCCTAAAAATATTTTATCTGTTATCTTCACAACATCTAATACGAGAGCAGAGAGTATGGGAGACCTGACCAAGATTTACTGAACACTTTGCCACTGAGGGGTAACTGCAATAATTTCTGTAACAAATTTAGATATTTATTCTAATTTGTTTAATGAAAGGTAATAAATACCTGCAGCAATCATGATTACCAATTAAAATATAAGTTATATAATAATTACCATACACTTTTTCTTCATATGATTGAAAATTTGAAACTGTCAGATAAACAGAACGTAGGGTAAATTATGAATTATCGGTTGGTTTCACATCTTCGGTCATATAAGGATAAACGATATAATAATAAAAATAGAAACTAAAAGTATTATTATCATTTTTCAATAATCTATTAAAACTCTGATATTATTAGCATGTTTACGAAAGAATACTGCACTATTTAACAAAATGAATAGATATCCACACAATAATCATTATATTTTCAATCTAAAGCAAAATATGTATTTACGTATTTATTTCGTAAATTTCTTTTTTCATTTGTTATTTTTCGTCACATTTCATAAAATATTTAGAATTTCGAAAAACGGTTAAGGCTGTTGTTTTTGGAGATGATATTTACGGGTCTATGTCAATTGATCCCCGCGGTCATTTGATTCCTGGTCATATGATCCCCGTACCATAATATCACCGGTAAATTGATTAGCAACTAGTAGTCAATTATTATTGGTGTTTATATTAATTACGTAAGATGCTCTATAAATATGCACCTTACAGTAGATTAAGTTTTTAAAAAAAACTAAGTAATAAAGGTAAAATCAGCTAACAAGAAATTAAATCTTTAAGTAACAATAAATGCTTTCAGATTTAACATTCCGGCAACAAAATATATTCAATGATAAAAACAAATGCACAGGCATACCCCACTCTTATTCTAACTCGCACATGTGGCCATTCAAATATATCAGGAAAATAAGTATACTAATTACCATATAATGATTAAGCTACGAAAACAGCTTAACTGAGAACAGCCGACTAAATAGTCGAAGTTACTCCACAATTAGTTTCTATGCAAAGAGAATATAATTGAGAAATTGATCAACACTTACTTGACTTGTCATAATTTGTAATATGAACATTGAGCGGCTGTGACTTTAGTTTGAAAATGAACTAAAATAATTGAAAATATAAAAATGAACACGAATTGCAAATAGTGTATGTATATTAATGGCATTTCATTTTAGAAATGCTATTTTGTCTTCAGGGTTGTAATTACTTACAAAGTAAAATTCTTTGCAATCTTCATTTGGTTTCTTAACTTTTTTATTGATTCTTGCCTTTGTACGCCTCAACGGTGACCGGTATATTCCCCCCTAGGTATATTCTACCTCGGTAAATTCCACCCCACTTAACGTGTTTTGATTAGATAGATATATATATCAATCATTTACTAATATTTCATATAATACTAGGTAACTTGCATATTCTTTGTAGCATATTAAACATTTGTTTATCAATCGCAAGCTGTTTATTTTTCACTACACATGTGATAGAACAACAGAAGGAAAGGTTGTGTGAACGCTCTTTATCAGTTGAGATATTTTGATTTTCAATCACAAGTTGATTTTCTCTACCATCGCCAACACAACAGCGATATTAGCTGTAAGATGAGGTCATATAGTACTTCTTGATATTTTAATTTTATTTTGAATTTGGTATTTTGACTTCACGTAAAAGTGGTGTAAAATGGTTCTTGACCAAAGTTTTTTTTATAACGGGGGTATTTTACATGTTTTTTTTATGACCAAGAGGTTTTTGATAAGGAGGTGGGGATTATTAATTTATTACGCAGGATTTGAGAACTGGGGAGATTATTGCCTCATATTAATAATTGGAGAGATTTTGACCACAGGAGTTTTTGTCCTAGAATCCAAACAACAACTTTTTAGCAAAAAGCGAAAACATTCAATGATTTGTCTCTGCCAACCGAACCACTCCACACCTTTTATAACCATTGTTGTAAGAGCATATAGTGTAGTTTCATGTTAAGAAGGAATTAATATAAACATGCTCAACATGTACACTTTGAAATATACTCCCATACTATTAATATTTGTATTTTTGTCTTTTATGATAAAATTTAAATTGACTTGAGTTACCTCTAAATATTGTCCAAATGTCTCAGGATATTGTCTGAGTTATTCCATCGTGGCTACGTTGCATTGAAATAATGGCCATCTAAAATTATAATCTTTCTCTTTTTTTTCACCCAAATGAACATTGCCACAGAAGTGGAATTTACCGGGGTGGAACATACCTAGAACCCGCCTCAACGAATTCAACTTGGATTTTTTTCGTCCAATACCCCCCTGTCAGGTCATTCTACAATCATGAAGTGTGGAGTACAACAAACTAGCGGATACAACAATCTGCATTACGGCTATCTTTGACCAAAACTTCTCAATCCTTCAGAAATACATAGGAAATAAATAACTTTAAACCCTCATATCTCAAAAAAATATTAGTTTCTACAAAAAACGGTTTTGATTTCCGGATTCTATGGACAAAAATACATATAAAAAAGTAATTTGAATTAAATTTGGTAGGGGTCGCCAAATGGGAAAGATCCAATTATTTTACTTTTTTCTTATTATCGAAAATGTGAATCCGTCGATAACTCGGAACTTAACCCTATCTATTTCCCATTTCGAATCTCTTTAATATTAAAACTTTATTTAAATTTACCTGGTCTTTTAAAAGTAAATTTCAGTATTGCCACTACTGTTTCTATAGCAAATGAGCTTCTATTGAATTATCTCTGAAACCATTGTGGTTTATTGTAAAATTTTCTTTGATATTAAAATGAGCACATTTATAAAGAGTTTTCTATTCTTGCCTATGCTTCAAAAATTAAAACTTGTAACTTTTTCAGTGGCTAAATCTAACTTGTTTCTTGATTTCTTCGTTTTTCTACAACAGATATCAATTTTACAGGGAAGACTTGAGTTATTTGAAGGTCCTCTCCAGGCTCCGGGAAAAGATGAGTTTATTAAATGATATTATAGAACTAAGGTCTACAATCATTATTCCGCAAACCGCATACAAATCGGTTCATTATATATTTTATTATTTGTTTTTAAAGTTTTCATTACGATCTATGTGCAACAATTGAACGAATCCCTAAACTGACGCTGAAGAAGTAGATTGTACACACTATTTGTTTTGATTTCAAAGTTGAATTTCAGAAACGAACAATGCGTTTTTAGCTTTCGTTTAAGATATTAATATTTTCATGAAGTAAATAAACATTTATATAATAAGTTATTCATTTTTATACCTTTAATTGAATATTAAATGGATTTATTCTACCAAATACCTAGTTGACAATCAAAACAAATGGTGAACATTCTTTATCTTCAGACTGAAAATTAGTAAATCGGAAGTAAAATAGGTATTGTAGAGTTTTGATTATATTTTTATTTAGAAGCATATAAAATTAAAAATAGTCTATCAAATTTGATGCAGTTTAAAGAAAATGATAAGAAATATTAGCCTCGTTCATTAAAGCAATAAAAAAAATTTTTCTTGGAGAAGATCTTTAAACGTTTAGTAAATTATAGTTTTGAAATTAATACAAATGCCCATCAGAATTCGAAGCCTCCTATTAGTGATTCATGTAAACAATGCGAAAATTCAATTACTTTTAAGTAGCGCAGCGCTACTTTAAAAAAAAATGTCATATATAGATATGCTGTTAAATTGAATTTATTATATTTGCAACTACGTACAATGAAGAAATCTTTTGATGATCTCCTGATGAATATTACCCGCAAGGATAAGAGCAAATACAAAGTAGCTACGAGACATAACTTGTCCTTGGTCAAGAGAGTACTGAAGACATGGAAGTGGATGTGTGATAATTACTAATTAGGGTTGTGACGTGGCATTAAACGCATAGTGCATGCATGCCACATGCACTTATTCTTAAATGCATGGTGCATGCATGCCTCTTGCAGTTATTCTTAAATGCATGGTGCATGCATGCCTCTTGCAGTTATTCTTAAATGCATGGTGCATGCATGCCTCATGCACTTATTCTTAAATGCATGGTGCATGCATGCCTCTTGCAGTTATTCTTAAATGCATGGTGCATGCATGCCTCTTGCAGTTATTCTAAAATGCAGGCAATATACATGCATTTTCTTTTTAATCGCATGCTGCTTATTTTTCTAGACTTATTTGTCTAGTCATAAAATGCAATGCTACTGAGATATAAGTTATTTGTTTTTTAATGTTATGTTATTATTATTTGAGTTTTAATTGGTTTCATCTGCATGTTTACGATACTATTTAAATTACTTTAATATTCACTATTTAGTATATTTTACTAATGTAATACAAATTAAAAGTTTCCCTCTGTTACTGAGAAAGTTTTAAAAATAAGTTAAAACTGAATAATTATTGTTTTATTTAATATAAAGTTTTCCACTCCAAAACTTCTATACCTATAAATATTTCATAACAAAAGACAATTTAGATATTTAATATCTGAATATTTTTATATAATCCTACCATAAAATGTACCTAAACTTTTTTCAAAGTACATGCAAAGAAAATGGCGAAAAAAGAGGACTAACTAACCTAAATGCAAATACAAAATGCATGTAATAAAGATTTAATAGCATGTTTCAGAGCTTAAGTGCATGCTTTCAAGGCATACGTGCATGATTTTCAGAGCATAGGGGAGAACCGGGTGAGTTCGTACAGCGGGTGAATCCGTACAGGGCCATAACTCAACCCCATTTATGTTCTAATCCGTTGAAATTTTAGTGATCCTATACAATATAATAACAATAAGTTTGAAACAAGTTTCAGCAGTGTTAGTGTGCGGTATGTTCCTTCGGCGAGAGGTCATATATTTTTAGCACTAAAATGTTATTTTCTCACTACTTGAGCTAAGCCATAGAAATTACAATATACTATCTAGAAACTTCTAATGGAATACTAGTATTCACTAGGTTTTCTCTACGTATGTAAACGTTGAAGGTCCCCTCCAAGCAAATATTTTTATTGCCTTATTCAACGAGGCTAATGTTTCTTATCATTTTGCTGCAAACCGCATCGAATTTGGTAACATATTTTTAATTTTATATGCTTTTAAAGATTTTTATAATCAAAACTCTACAGAACCTATTTTACTTCCGACTTACTAATTTAAGAATTTTTCAGCCTGAAGAAAAAGAATGTACACCATTTGTTTTGATTGTAAACTATGTATTAGGTTTTTAAATCCATTTAATATTCGTGTAAAGGTATAAAATTGAATGAACTTAAAATAGAAACGTTTATACACTTCTGGAAACAATTAATATCTATAATAAAGGCCGAAAAAGTATGGTTTGTTTACAAACATGTTTGTTTGTAAACAAAACAAAGAGTGTACAATCTTCTTCTTGAGCATCAGATTAGTGATTCGCTCAATTGTTGCTCACAGAGTATTAAAAAACTTATATACTGAATCGAATTGTATGCAGTTTGCAGAATAATGATCGTAGACCTTAGTTCTAAACTATTATGTTATAAAATCATTTTTTTCCCGGAGCCTGGAGAGGACCTTTAACATTTAGTTAAAACTCATTAATATCTGATGTATTCCATTTTGAAAATATAATAGTGGTGTGGGGTATCATCGTACAAAGTATTATATATAATATTAAAAAATGACTTATATTAATAACTAACCAAACCTAACCTGTAAAGTGGGGTGGAATTTACCGGGGTGGAATATACCCGGGTGGAATATACCGGTCACCAATTAATTTAAGTAGTAAACACTTGAATCGCAAGATGTTATGAGTGACTAATACTATCCGACGCGCTATTTCATTTCAACACAGTTGCTTGTACCTTTGAAATCGGCGAATTGATATACCTACAGTGGCGTCCAAAATTAAGGAACAAATATGGAATCTTCAAAATCTCTAAAACTAACAAGTGAATTTTCGTAAAAATTTCGGCGTACGTAGACATGAATTAGTTACACCATATCCTAAAATTTCAGAAAGTTTGAAATTAAACTACAAAGGTTATTGGACATTTCATTAAATTTATTAAATACATGTGTCCAAAATTAAGGAACAATAAAGTTAATATATGTTCAGATATTACTTTATCCAGTTTTCTGGTGATAACGATGGAGATTAAGAATGTAAATATTGTTTATAATCACTGCAACTTGTTGAACCATGGCAAAACGTAATAAAGTTGACACAGCTTGTAAATCAGAAATTGTGAAGTTACAAAATGAAAAAAAAGACTATTGAAGAAATTAGTAAACAAGTTAAACGTTCTAAGAGTGTTGTTAGTAGAGTTTTAACTTTGTATAATACAACAGGGAGACTAACTAACTCAAAGAAGCCGGGTAGACCAAGGAAAACAACAGTAAGAGAGGACAGAGTTATGCAACGTCTAGCATTAAAAGACCGTTTTTTAACTGCTAGTCAAATTTCGAAAGATATTGGAGATGTCACAGATGTTTCACGACAAACTGTGTCGAGAAGATTTCATGAAATAGGCCTCTACGCAAGATCACCCGAAAAAAAAACCCTCATAAGTAAAAGAACCAAGCAGCAAGATTGGCCTTCGCAAACAAGCATGTAACTTGGTCGGAAAAGGAATGGCAAAAAGTTTTCAGTGATGAATCGAAATTTAATGTATTTGGTAGTGATGGCAAACATTATGTACGAAGAAGAACTGGCGAATCTTTGAATCATAAATGCACTAAGAAAACTGTCAAGTTTGGTGGAGGCACTGTGATGGTTTTCGGAATGGTATCTTTCAAGGTACATCACCCCCTTGTACGTTTAAATTGTAGAGTTAATTCTGCTGTATACAAGAATGTTTTAGAACAACATGTAGTACCAGTGTTGCAGAATTCTGGAATACAAAACCCTGTATTCATGCAGGATAAATGCTCCTTGCTATAAGGATAAGCTTGTTATGGAGTATCTCGCCGATAAAGGAGTGGATGTTATGGACTGGCCTGCCCAGAGCCCTGACATGAATCCAATAGAGAACCTATGGATAACTCTAGGACAGAATGTTATGGCAAGGAACACAAAAAATACTGAAGACTTATGGGAGAAATTAGTGGATGAGTGGTCCAAAATTACAGTGACTCAGTGTCAATATTTAGTGAAGTCATGCAGTCGTAGATGTGCTGCAGTCATTAAAAACAAAGGTCGTAGTACTAAATATGGAAGTTTTGTTATTTTGTTTTTGTTTTGTTCTTGTTAAGCTATTTTGTTCCTTAATTTTGGACACATGTATATTTAATAAATTTAATAAAATATTCAATAACTTTTGTAGTTTAATTTCAAACTTTCTGAAATTTTAGGATATGGTGTAACTAATTCATGTCTACGTACGCTGAGATTTTTACGAAAATTTACATGTTAGTTTTAGAGATTTTGAAGATTCCATAGTTGTTCCTTAATTCTGGACGCCACTGTATATTAAACTCTGTTGATTATAATAATGTTACCCACTACTGTCTTCCTTGCAATAACACACGTTTTTTTATTTTTATTTTTTTTGAGATAGAAACAATATTGGGAAATTAATTTTTCCATCTAGGGTAAATTACGAATTATCGGTCAGTTTCATATCTTCGGTCAAATAAGAAAAAACGATATTACAATTGTTATTTAAATTTTAGGATCTTTCCATTTGACGACCCCCACCAGATTTAATTTAATTTTTTTATGTGTATTTTTGTCCACAGAATCCGAAAATACAAACCGTTTCAGAATGGACATCCACGATCTGTCCCACGTCTTGAATCCCTCTATAGCGAGAGACATCCGTACTCTGTCCCACGTGGATCCCACCGGTTACTATTCAGTAGTCCGACACTTTTGTAGTTTATTGCTGATTTAACATAAAATATATGTATATAGGGGGGCGTGCCGCCCCCCAAACCCCCCTGCCAGGTCATTAATCAATCATGAAGTGTGCAGTACAACAAACTAGCAGATACAACAAACTACATTAAATGATGCAATCAAATGAGGGATTCCATCATAAATTAATAGAAATAAAGTAAAATAAAAGAGTAATATAAAATTTAAAAATTATTTTATTATTTAGATTAGTTACTAATTAAGTATACCTATTTAATCATATTTTTCTTATTTTAATCAAAAAATAAAACGAAAAATATCACAGAAAAATGTAACTGTCGGACTACAAGGGGGTAGGTAGTGGGGCGTCGGCCTACTGGCACGTCCCCGAACCAACGTCTTGCATCCTTCTATAACGAGAGACATCCACACTCTATCCCACGTCTTGAAACCGGAGTGGGGTAAAACGTGGAACATGTGGATGTCCCCTCTGTCAGAGAGGGACAAGACGTGGGTTCAGACGTCTTGCAGAGGGGGACCCCTGTGCAAACGAAGAGGGTTAGACGTCTGATTTCCCCCGCCCCACGTCATAAGTCCCTCTATAGCGAGGGGTACCAGACGTCTTAAGACGTGGGACAAACAGCTTTTGGTTTTCTGGGTGGTATCTACAATAAAATTTATTGTAATATCGTTTTTTCTTATATGACCGAAGATATGAAACTGACCGATAATTCGTAATTTACCCTATATTATACTCAAATAATGTTAACGGGAATTAAATTAAAGCTATATGTTATACACTAATGTTGCATTTCTACTATACAGGGTGTCCCAAAAAAAAACGATACCCAATTTTCAATGGCTGTAATTCAAAAACTATTGAACTTACAAAAAATGGAAAATCACATTTGTTTATCAACATTTATTCCATATATGTACAAAATTTTAGATTAATATATCAAACCATTTTCATTATGCAGTATTTTTAGTGACCGATATCGAAAACCTGTTTGCGCACTTTTGGTTTAACTTCGAATTTTAGTACATTAAAACCATGTTTTTAATAACTTTCAACAGTTTATTAAAATTATTTAATAAAACACCGTTATTATAACAATAAAAGGCGTTTATTAAAATGCAACCGAAAAAAACAATCAAACTGTTCCTCCTATTAACAGTTTCAGGCGATCTGGTGGGCCATTCGATACGATGATTCAGGGCGATAATGCGTATGCCGAATAGCTCATTTAGTTTTCCTTACAGCAACAGTTCGGAACCTGTGCTGAACCAACCAGGTTCGATTGATTCTGTTTGGAACGATTCTATCACTTATTTGATAAAGGTATCCATCTCCATTTGAATCATTTTTGTAAAAATAAGGACAGACGATACGGCCAAGTCGGCCATTGGTACCTAGTCCAATCCACACACAGACTTTTCCTTCACGATATTCTTATTTCTAAGTTGAAAGTAGGAGGTTGGTTCTTCGGTGAATATGTGCGAACGTTATGGTAATTTATTTTGCCAATCAACTGAAAAGTGGTCTCATCACCAATCACATTATCGTTCACAAACCGGACATTTCTTTGCTAAAACTAATGAGCAAAATTCAGCGCCGAGGAAGATCGGTATTTAGATGTTTGTTTCGCTCGTACATCTTGTAAGGATGTCACTTCAAATCAAAGGTTACAAATCTGTTGAATGCAGATTTAGTAACATCTTATCCACTTTATATAGCAGTGATTTGCTAAATTTCTGTAAGTGCTTCTTTAACAATTCGAACTGTGAAATAAGTGTTTTACTGAAAGTGCGCAAGCAGGTTTTTGGTATCGGTCACTAAAAATACAGCTAAAAGAAAACCGTTGAATCGATTCATCTAATATTTTGTACAGAGTTAGAAAAAATGTTGAGAATCAAAATGTGATTTTCCAATTTTTTGTAAGTCTAATAGTTTTTGAATTACAGCCTTTGAAATTTGGGTATCGCTTTTTTTGGGACACCCGGTATTAATGATAATAAGTTAGGTATTCAAATAATAATTAATTTTGATAGAAATTATTTTTTAATAAAAATTATGCCTGAAATGCATTGTGAGAAAAAAGTCCATTTCGAATTGAATAGCAGTTCTGTAAGAGCAACTCACTACATGTACATATTTAAACTATTCTGCTGTGTGATGTTATGCGATATAATATTATATACTCATAATGAAATTCATTAAAATTTGTTTGGCTATGTTCGTGAACTAGTTAAATGAACTTGGCATGTCCTATCAATGAAGCAGACATACCCAAAACTGCGATAACGACTCCGTTTGGGTTGTTCGAATATGTTCGTATGCCATTTGGTCAAAGTAACGCTGCTCAAACCTTTCAGCGATTCATCGATGAAGTGTTGAGGGATCTTCCATTAACTTTTCCATACCTGGATAATGTCCTCATTGCCAGTCGTAAGGAAGAGGATCATATGGAGCAAGTCCTCAAGAGATTAAAACAAGGAGGTGAAAAGTTAATGGCTTGAGTTGGTCTCATCGAAAGAGAGACATTTGAGGCTCGTATTGGTTTAAAGATGAAAAGACAATGCAGTGAATATTAATGGAGAAATATATGGAAGGAAGTTGAATGAACACGTTTTCCCACATACAGTGTAACAGGAAACAATGGTGGTTTCAACAAGATGGAGCATCTCACCACTGCATAACGGCAAACATAAAAATGTTACAAACCAAATTTTTGGAGCTCTTAATTTCAAGGAGAGCTGCCTTTGCTTGGCCAAGTTGCAGTCCAGACATGAATCTTCTTGACTTTTGGTTTAAGGGTACTGAATACAAAGCATCAGGAACCAACATCCAGAAAATGTGAAAAAAACTGTGCGCCTTGTGCAATAACACTACGGCAAAAATCGTCAGAAAGCCAATAAATTATTAGACGACGAGTGGAACTTTGTCTTGAATGTAATGGAGGTCATTTTCAACATATGTTTTAAAGGAAATTAATTAAATGTTATATGCTCATAAATCGCATCTTCTAACCTTTATAACGTGACATAGTATATAAAATTTGGTCGCCATTAAGTGGGTCTATCATCCATTTCATATTTGACAGTTTCCATGAAAAACCCTGTACATATAGTGATCTATTAAAAATGCATGGAGGTGAACTGTTTTTATTTTTTTTTAGGTCTACAGAATAAAGTTGCATTTTACGAATAAGAACTGAGGGTAATTAGAATAATTTTCTTCTGCAAGAGAAATAATGTGAAAAATAAATTTATTAGGGAATGACAACATCACTGTTACTTTTCCAAATTTTACTTGAAACCTTAGTGCTGAGAATCGTAATTATAAAAATTTTGTTTATGAGGTAATAGAATTTTTAGAGGACTCGTCCATTGTCCCGGTCCAAGGTATATCAGATATGTAAATGGTTGTCTTAAGCGTTCCATTACTGTAATTTGCGACAGATTAACAATGTGTGAACTCTGTAACATCATTTTCATATGAGGATGAGCAGGAGTGAATTCTAATCGATGTAAATGACTCTTCAAAAGAGGTATCAATTTACTGCACGACTCAGAAAATATTTCATAGGATAGGCGCTTATTTATTTCTTTTTTCATGGACACCTTTAAGGATTTCAAATTAGGACATCTTGAGCAGATCTCATTTTCCAATCCTCTCAAATAGGAAAATGGAACAGTTAACTTACGCAATTCATCTGATAGAAATATTGTTAAGAATCTATTAGTCAGGTGTAAACAACGAGGTGTCACCAAGCAAATTACTTCACTCGTAATCTGTGGTAAATTTGTCTCATTGGCGTTTGATGGTAAAATTAATTCACCAGTCAAAATAACATTTTCTAATTTCTTGCATTCAGACAATTTTATGAGCAAAGACATATTTATTGGACATTCTAATTTAACTTCTCTTATAAATTCTTTAGAGAATTCCAAGATCTTCTCCAATTCAATTGTTTGTTTCCCTACAAATTCTATATAGGTAGTGTTAAAAGAATGATAGCGAATGGTGTGACCAATATTGGCATCTTCACATATTGGAGAGAAAAAGACCATCAAATGGGAGATATGAATGGAAGAACGAAACTTCCAAACCCCAGCGATATTGCTTAATTTCCCAAATTCATTATCGATCAAGGTGCAAAGTTCATCAGAAGGAGAGGGATTATTGCCAGAGAAGCTCCCTGCGTGTAACTTTATACCACTCTTTTTCCTGTTCTTGGCTGTTGTGAATTCCAACATAAGGGCTGGTATTTCCTCTTCTACAGGAAACTTTATGCATATACTTTCCAAGCGATTGGACAGTGCTATTTCTTTCATAAGAGCTACCATATAGGAAACTCTTGCACTCTCACTTGAAGAGAACCGCTTGAACTCTTCGCTCTGATGAAAAGAAAATGTCTTATATTACATTCTAAGTACATATTAAATTTTAGTTCCAATTCTCAAAACATCAAACTCTAGTTTGTCATTCAGACCCCATATTTTCGATTCAGTTCTGAAAATATAATTTTAATGATAACTAAAAAGGTTTGATTTTAGTTGTACTCAGTTGACTTAGCTTGAACTAGTTAACTCTGTTAGGTACAACTGGTTCTAACTAGTTAACTCTGTTAGGTACAACTGGTTCTAACTAGTTAACTCTGTTAGGTACAACTGGTTCTAACTAGTTAACTCTGTTAGGTACAACTGGTTCTAACTAGTTAACTCTGTTAGGTATAACTGGTTCTAACTAGTTAACTCTGTTAGGTACAACTGGTTCTAACTAGTTAACTCTGTTAGGTATAACTGGTTCTAACTAGTTAACTCTGTTAGGTATAACTGGTTCTAACTAGTTAACTCTGTTAGGTACAACTGGTTCTAACTAGTTAACTCTGTTAGGTACAACTGGTTCTAACTAGTTAACTCCGTTAGGTACAACTGGTTCTAACTAGTTAACTCTGTTAGGTATAACTGGTTCTAACTAGTTAACTCTGTTAGGTACAACTGGTTCTAACTAGTTAACTCTGTTAGGTACAACTGGTTCTAACTAGTTAACTCCGTTAGGTACAACTGGTTCTAACTAGTTAACTCCGTTAGGTACAACTGGTTCTAACTAGTTAACTCTGTTAGGTACAACTGGTTCTAACTAGTTAACTCTGTTAGGTATAACTGGTTCTAACTAGTTAACTCTGTTAGGTACAACTGGTTCTAACTAGTTAACTCTGTTAGGTACAACTGGTTCTAATTAGTTAACTCCGTTAGGTATAACTGGTTCTAACTAGTTAACTCTGTTAGGTATAACTGGTTCTAACTAGTTAACTCTGTTAGGTACAACTGGTTCTAACTAGTTAACTCTGTTAGGTACAACTGGTTCTAACTAGTTAACTCCGTTAGGTACAACTGGTTCTAACTAGTTAACTCTGTTAGGTACAACTGGTTCTAATTAGTTAACTCCGTTAGGTATAACTGGTTCTAACTAGTTAACTCTGTTAGGTACAACTGGTTCTAACTAGTTAACTCTGTTAGGTACAACTGGTTCTAACTAGTTAACTCTGTTAGGTACATTTGGTTCTAACTAGTTAACTCTGTTAGGTACATTTGGTTCTAACTAGTTAACTCCGTTAGGTATAACTGGTTCTAACTAGTTAACTCTTTAGGTATAACTGGTTCTAACTAGTTAACTCTGTTAGGTACAACTGGTTCTAACTAGTTAACTCTGTTAGGTACATTTGGTTCTAACTAGTTAACTCTGTTAGGTACATTTGGTTCTAACTAGTTAACTCTGTTAGGTATAACTGGTTCTAATTAGTTAACTCCGTTAGGTATAACTGGTTCTAACTAGTTAACTCTGTTAGGTACAACTGGTTCTAACTAGTTAACTCTGTTAGGTACATTTGGTTCTAACTAGTTAACTCTGTTAGGTACATTTGGTTCTAACTAGTTAACTCTGTTAGGTATAACTGGTTCTAATTATCATGTTCTGTTAAAATCCAATGAATGTTAAGTATTTCATAATTTTACTCTGTATTAAGTACATCTTTGGAAGCAATCAACTCTTAACCCTTTAGCGACCAGGTGGACACTGGTGTCTCCTTTCATTTAGTAGTCCCACGGAAACAACTAGTCTTATATCAAATTTATATGTGTCCTCTTCAATTTTTTTTTTATAAATTGAAAAAAAAAAAATCTCATCAAATGATTTTTATATTTTCACTGATGTCTAAACTCAAAAAAAGTTAATGAATATTATTTTCAAAGTCAGAAAAAAAGTGGCCCGCTGAAGGGTTAACCTTTTAACGACCACTGTCCCTTCGGGGAGAAAATGAGAAATGTTTATATTTTTGTCTATTATCTAAATGTTGTGTTCTTCTGTATGTAATAGTTAGGCCGTTAGACTTAATTCATGTTACATCTCTGAATAATACAGATATATCCATAATATATCGTTTAGAGTTTCAGAGAAGCAACACGAAGGCTATACTTTGTAACTAGGAATACATGTAAGTGAACACAACATTATGATAATAGAGCAAAGTGAAATTTTTTCTAATGTCCTCCCATAGGAAGTGTTAAAGGTCCTCTCCCAAATTTGATTATTATTTTAATCAATGAGGTCAATATTTCTTTCATTTCGCTGCAAACCGTATGAAATTTAATAGAATATATTTAATTTTATATGGTTTTAAAGATTTTCAATATCAAAAGTCTACAATAGCATTTACTTCCGACTTGCTAATTTTCAGTCCGCAAAAAAAATGTACACAGTTTGTTTTGAATGACAACTAGGTGTGTATCATCAATTCAATATTAAATATTCCTGTAAATATATAAAACAAGAGAAACTTATTATAGAAACGTTTATATACTTCAGAGAACAATTTAATTCTTAAACTAAGGTCGAACATGCATTGTTAGTTTAGAAATTCAAATTAGAAATCTAAACAAAGAGTGTACAATCTTTTTCTTCAGCGTCAGATTAGTGTTTCGTACAATCGTTGCACATCGAGTATTAAATACGTTAAAAGCACATAGAAAAATATATACGGAATTGAGTTTTATGCAGGTTGCAGATAAATTATCCTACAATATTATGTAATAAACTCTTTTTTTTTTCCCAGAGCCTGGAGAGGACCTTTAAGCATATGTTTACATGTATTATCTGGAAAAATTATGGAACTGCACACTTTATAAATTCTGATAGCTGTAAAATTAAAAAAATATTTACTACAATCTTTAGTCTTGGATAATTTATAAGCTTCGTAATAGATGAGAAAATTGTAATTTAAATCAAGTGATTTCACAAATTTGTTTTCTAGTTAAAGTTAAATAACTATATTACCATCAATTACCACTTGGAGTGAAAGATTTAAATATTTTAAATAATTTACCTACTAACCCACCGAAATGAAGATGTTTTTCCTCCAGTTTTTGCAGTTTGCTAATCTATTGAACCTATGTGAAACTTGCGCCAAATTGGATCTAGCGGTCAGTTCTTCCAGGTTGCCAAGAATCATCAAAATGATTTTATCTGGAAGTGCATCAAAATAGTTCTGGAAAAAGGAGGAGAAAGTCAGAATATATCAGCATCTACTTTTCAAAGGACTAGTTTTTTAAATAGAAATAGATGATAATGCATAGAATTGTACTTAGGTAAAATTGCAAAGGTTCGATCAATGATATTTATACTGCAGTAAGATACACTAGGTACTCTCCTAATTGTCCCAAATTTCTGTTTCAAAAGTGTAATTGCTGCCATCTAGGTTTCAACTTTCAAATTGCTAAATAGAATTGAAATGTAGTAAGGAAAATGGAGGAATTTTATGTGCGTGGCAGAAAAAGCCCTTTTGAACCAATTTTTTTCGAAATCAGTATATCTCTTTGTAGTATAATATCTTTTTGATTCAACCACCATTTGAAATATAAAGAATACCATAGAAAATATATATTATTTAGAAGTCATTTATGAGGTTGTATGGTAACTGTAACGAAATACGTAATTGTATGGTAATCTGTAAATTACTCTGTCTTTTTATCATCAATTACAACTGCTCATCAAAATCAGTCGATTTTTTTCAACAGTGTATTGTAGATGTTTCAAAAGGTAATGAAAATCTACCTGCTGCACTTGAACCAAATAACTGATATCTATGTTTGAAATGAAAATAAAGGATTATGTAGATAGGTACAATGATGAACAGTCAAAGAAATGTGTATCTGTAATGATAATTCATTTGAAAACAGTTTACTGATCTAACATATAAGAAACTACTAATTGTAATGCTTGAAGATATTATGAAATTTGTCTGGATACACAGAAACAAATTTATAACTGTTAGAATCAATATCAATCTTATTTACATTGTTTCATATTTATATATTTCCACAAGCCTGTATTATCTCATTTATAAAATAGTAAAAATGATAACCAGTAGACCTTAATTCTTCAGTACGCAGTAAGCCATGATATTGGAAGGTGTTAACTGCAGTTTCTCATATACAAGTGTTTATTAACTTATTTGTGTGTTATTTAATCTTCTCTATTGCTGCACAATATGAATCAACCAAAAATAAGATTAAAAAAAAAAGAAAACTGTGATCTGTGAAAATAGCATAATGCAGCGACTCTTTTCTCTGATAGTACATCATCACTGTGACTCTTTTCTCTGTTAGTAGCTACATCATCACAGTGACTCTTTTCTCTGTTAGTACCTACCACTCTACCTACAGCTTGAACAATCTATACATATTTTCTAATTAATTTAAATTAGATAAACTAACCTTGATACACTCAGCCATCGTACTGTTACTTTGTTCACAATTTAGAGAATTGATACAGAGTACACTTGGTTTAAGAAGAAGATGGACTTGCTTCAGGTTGGAGAGGAACTTGTTACCGCAACAAGCGATAGAGAAAAATGACTTAGTGGAGAAGCCGAGAAGGTACTTACGTACGAGTCACGACAACCGGCCGAATGCTCAATTAGAGTATTTAGGCTTAGGCCTTAGTTTGAAAAATTAGATCTTTTTATTTATAATAGAAGTAGGCAAGTAGTTTCAGTTTTTACTACACAGTATAATTGGAAAACAGTTAATATATAAAGATGATTCAAAACACTTTAAATATCAAGCGACAGCTGGCATGTTTTTGTCTGCGGCGTATTGAAAATTGATGCCAATTGCCGCCAAACTAGTATCTAACAGCCCATTTTCAAGCAGTCAAATTGTACTTAATAACAAAAATGCACGTTATGAAAAAAGTTGATTTTCAAATTATTATATTTGGAAAGTTAAATTTATTTGAAAAAATTTGTTGAAGATAATTTGTTTTATAGTTTTGTGTTAGGTAGGCTCATAGGTTTTATTAACTATCACATATCACCTCTTTTTTTTTTACATCCGTGAGTGCAGAATGTAGGTATCGGTGTACCGGTGCTTGTTTGTGTTCCTTTTCGTCACGTTCCTTGGTAAGTGACTGCACTCACGGAGTAGCTTTTCTGCATCCATAAGATTGTCCCAGACTGGAGATATAAGAAACTTGCGATAAAACTAGCCAGTAGGTAAATAATTTTTCAAATTAAGTTTTTGCGTTGTAATAAAATCTAGATAAGCAGTTTTTAAGCAGGATTTTTAGATATATAAAATTGGTTTTATTGATAATGGAAGTTATTAAACTTTAACTTGAACGCTTGACTTTGACTGTGAAGATGTGATGCTCATGTGAACTGAGTAGGAATTTTATACTGCTCTGATAAGTTCGAATAATTAAAATAGAGTGATAGAATAAAGCAATAAACCGATTAGTGTAATACTTATGGAAGAAAATTAGAGGTAAAGAATTTTAGTTAAAAATTTATTTATCTATCTATAGTTGCAGAATTTACGATAGTTTTTATCATTGAATTGATAATTGAAAGAGTGTAAAATAAAAAATACAGTGAGCATAAAACATACTATTGCTCCATTCCTTCACCAGAGATTATTTCAGCCATCAGTTAGGGGCACGAGTCAGTTAGGGGCATCACTTCCCAGTCTTAAAGATTCATGATTTTGTAAAGAATTGTAGAATAATCAGGCTATTGAAGTTTCTTGATTCCGGTCATGCCCCCTCGGACTTAAGCCCATTGGTCATGAGCCCCCCTGGGACAAAAGCCCCCCCCCCTGTTTTTAAATCCTTATTTACCTAGTTAAACAAATGAAGAGCTACTTAGATAGGTATAACTAAGAGAAGCTACCTAGATAGGTAAAACTGAGAGTAGCTACCTAGAATTAGATAGAGATAACTTAGAGTGGCTATCTAGATAGAAATAACTGAAAGTAGCTCCCTAGATAGGGATAACTAAGAGTAGCTACCTAGATAGGAATAACTAAGTGTAGCTACCGAGATAGAAAGAAGTAGCTACCTAGATAAATTTAATGTAGTTTTTTTGTATCCGCTAGTTTGCTGTACTGCACACTTCATGATTTTTTAATGACCTGGCAGGGGGGTATATATAATTATATTAGATGTCGTGACCGGTGGGGGGGGGGGGGGGTCTTATGTCCCAGGGAGGCTCATGACTGGGGGTGACCTACACCCAGATATGTTATATTGTAGAGTTGAGATGCATTGCCTAAGAGTGGAGATGTATAATGTTTATCTCATAATTTAGTTCTGATCCTTTTAGCTGCTCTTAATGTATTTCAATTATTTGAAGAGTTATTTAATGATTTGGTTTTAGAGCAGATATCTACAAGTTGACTTCATAAGGGTACGTTCACACTACAAGCGGAGCTGAGCACCATTAATATTGTTTGGTATTCGTAAGAAGAGACGCTTGGCTGTCCACACAGCACGCGGAGCAACACACGGAGCGGAACGGCGCGCTCAAGAAATTCGGATTTTTTGACGCTAACGGCAAGAAAACTAGGTAAGTTCCCCTTGCACTATTTTCTGTCAGATAAAAGAAAACATTGTACTGATCGGTGACTAAATTATTATTTATAGTGATGAAAGAAAAAATATCGCTAAATACAAAAGAGTTCCAATTATATGGAACACATGTTATATAGAAGACAATTTTTTTGGAATGCATAATATACAGTATGGGCCACAAAAATGTTTCTGCTTTTTCAAATACTTGTAAATCATTAGCCAATGGACGAAAAAAATGTCTTTTGATCTCTTTTTCTCCGCCTCTTATTATTGTAAAATTAACAGGCAAAAACATTTTTGAACTGATGGACATAGATTAAGAACAGGTAAGCAAAGAGTGAGGGTGATAATTTTTGTCATTGCGCGAAGGTTTTCCTTGGAGCTAACTCTGTTATTTTACTTACTAAAAGGCAGTGAATAAAAGGAACAAAATATAATGGTAGACATTATAATACAGGGTGCTTAAACTTCTTCTTTGGAAACTATTAGAAAATTAAAGAACTTCAGCGACATTTTGATCTCATTTAAGTTTTCACTCTGAATATTAGTTCTTCGCATGTTCATTGCATGGTTAAGGCCCGCTTCATACTTGCATTTTTAACACCGCAGAAAAAAGCACTTCTAAAAATGTGTTTTTTTTTATCGCTAATTGAAAAATCACATTATTTTTTTACTTCAGCGATGAAAAAGCGCAAGCGTGAACACATTTAAGAAGAGCTTTTTTCCGCGCTGTTAAAAATGCAAGTATGAAGTGGGCCTTAACCATGCAATGAACAAGCTAAGAACGAATATTCCTTGAGAAAACATCAATGAGATGAAAATGTCACTGAAGTTGTTCTATTTCCAAATAGTTTCCTCCAAGGGAGAAGTTTAAGCACCCTGTATTATAATGTCTACCATTATAATTTTTTCCTTTTATTCACTGCCTTTTAGTAAGTTAAATCACAGAGTTAGCTCTAAGAATAACCTTCGCGCAATGACAAAAATAATCACCCTTACTTTTTGCTTACCTGTTCCTAAATTATGTCCATCAGTTCAAAACAGTTTTTACTTGTTAATAGTACAAAAAGAGGCGGAGAAAAAGAGACCAAGATAAAGTTTTTTCGTCCATTGGCTAACAATTTACAAGTATATGAAAAAGAGGAAACATTTTTGTGGCCCACACTGTATGGACTATTGTAAAATGTACCTATTTGAATAGTTAATCGTTTGTACAAATTAGGAAGTAATACTTTTATATATGCAACGAACTTGTTCAAAACTGTATATAAAAATAAACCCTTTTTATAATGCAACGATTTGTAAAAATAATAATTCGATGAAAAGAAAAAGTAGTTCCTTTTGAATTGAAGCTGTAATTAAATTTATTTGGTAATTAAAATGACTGAAATACATAGTTCAGTTTATATCTCCTTTGTTGATGAGGTAGTTACCAGGGTACGGTAACATAACAGGTATAGTAACTAGTAGACGACGCAAAAATATGACGTCACCAGATAAACACATTTCTTGTTTTTGACCGAATATCGAGAAGTTTAAAGTCATTTTATAAGGGTTTCATGTAAAAGAAAAGCGAAAATGGCGATTGAACCTCAAAGTTGAATATATAGATATAATTCAGGTGTGTTTTTATTGTTCATTTCTTTTACTTATCTATAAGAAATAAGGTCTTAAAGATATACAGTGTGGTTTTTTTCTTTTTGCAAGACTTTGAGCCCCCACTAGGAATATTTGAAATAAGAGTTTAGAAGAAAAAAATATATTTTCTTGAAGAAAAGGCTTGGTACTTACATTTCATTTATTAGAAACTTATTTGAAACTAATTGAAAACACTTCTAAAGGCTATCTACAAAATGTGTTGAAAATGGTCGCCAGAATCCTGTAGTTAAAGTCTTGCGAGCTTCAAGACGCTCTTTGTCACCCTCTTTATTATTGCTGCGTCAAAATTTGCAGATGAGAATCCACATGATATTGTCGAATGAAACTACAGAAATAACAAAAAAGTAATTATATTTGTTGCGATTTAAGACGGAAAGTTCTATTGTCCAAGCATTCATCGATGACGACGGCCCTTGTGACTCTGTTAATGGTTCCTATAACATGGCTTTGCTGAGAGACCAAGTGTGGCAAACTTTTTTGAGCCACTGCAACATGACGCAAACTCGTTTGTATGCAAGAGGGTGCTCCATCTTAATGTGCAAGAGTGGCTAAGCAGTTCTTAGAAAAATTTCAAGGACGAGTTACCAGAAGAGACACTGAGATCTGGTCAGCACTCAATCCTTTTGATTTCCATTTCTGGGCTACTAAACAAAATATTTTGCATTCGGAAAAACCTCAATCCATTCATGATATGATAGGATTTAGTGTATGTAGCTGTTTGGTGCAAATTATTACGCAGTAACAATTGAGAAGGTGACGAAGACTCGAAGAGCGTCTTGAAGCGTGCAAGACTTTGACTACAGGATTCTGGCAGCCATTTCTAACACCTTCTGTAGATAGCCTTTAGAAGTATTTTGAATGAGTTTCAAATAAGTTTGTATTACATGAAAGGGAAATACCAAGCCTTATCTCCAAGAAAATATATTTGTTTCCTCTAAATTCTTATTTCAAATATTCCTAGTTGGGGCTCAAAGTCTTGCAAAAGAAAAAAAAACACACTGTACTACCTAGGAACCTAAACTAGTGCTAGTTAACTGCTAAACTGTAGTTCCTATGAATAACAATTAAGGAATAAAATAATGGAGATACAATTTAACCAATGCTTAGTTAGTAATTGATAAGAAAAAAATTAAATTTAGAAGTGACTAAGTTTAACTTTTAAGTTGGTTGTCCCATGTTTCAAAGTGTGGTCATTTTTTTTAAAGTTATTTAAGGCTTTTTATGGCTACTGCGCGATAGAAAAAAAGAATGAACGCTTCTTTGTAGTGTCCATTGTTGCCATACAATCAATAAAATTAAACTTTTTAATATATACGCATGTAATTGCTTCACAGAACTATCAAAAAGATAATTAACTGAATATATATTCGTGATGACATCGAATTTTATTGTTACGATTCATTTCATAGTAAATTTTTCAATTTTCACTAAATTTCAATTCACGATCACCGCCATATCGACTGGTCTAGTGTAATAGCAATTTTGAGAATGGTGAGCGCCATATCTGTAGAGAGAGACAACATCGCCATGGCGAGCGCCACTGTGTAATACGGGCTTTACTGTATCCTGAACTCCTGGTAGTTACATTTTATACCGAGAGTACAAATTTTATGCACTCACTAGATTCCATATAATTGGTACTCTACTGTATTTAAAAGCTGTGTGAAATATAGGCTCTGCTCTGCTGTTTTTGTGTGTGAACACAAAGATCGCGACGCTCCGCCTTAAGCCCATATTACACTGTGGCGTCCGCCAGAGTTTTCTTATTTTCTCTCTAACTCCGCCTCTTTTCTCTCTAATAGCGAACAATGCCATAGCGAGCGCCACAGTGTAATATGGGCTTTTTAACTCGCATCACGAATCTTTTGTCTGGCTGCTAATTATCATTAGTGACTGGTTTGGAGTTTTCTCTGGCTGGGAACTTTAAATTCATTATTTCCAAAGGAAACTCTAACCATTTTGATTAATAGCAGAAATAAAAGAAGATTAGTTTATAATATACAGAAGATAAGTGAATACCGAGCCACTTTTCTTTCTGACATCTGCCAGTCGCTTGTATTTTAATTTTCTTTCGATTGACTTTTGTTTCCGAAGCCGACTTCAAATCACTTTTATTAACATCTGATAGATATTGTAAAAAGTATATGCATATTTATAATTGCATATGCATGTAGATACATCCATATGCGAATCTAATAAGCATATGCAATGTCACAACTCTACTAATTAATGACCCATACTGAGTGAGAGCTAAGCTATGGTTGGAAATTAACACTTTAATATTTCAATTCATTCGCTGCTGTGAACTATAATAATTTCAATATACGTTAAGTTGAGCAATCAAACCCATTTTCTTCATTCTAATTCATAGAAAATGAAATTTTTAAGGAGTAACAATCATATAATAACTTATGTCCTACCTCGCTTTTATTACCATTTGAAATATGGACGGTTGTAATAAAAGCGGGGCCTTTCTTTAATTCGAAAACCAGTTTGAATAGAGTACATCCTTTTAACACAAAAGGAGTGGTTAATTTTTAAGTCACAGACAGACAAAGTATTTTATATGATGGTTTCAATGAGTCCTAAATGACTGGAAGGTTTTAATTAGGCATTTAATAAAACAAATGGTAGTTTAATTTTCGTATTGAGATGGACAGTAGGTTATCGTCGGACGCGTTACGAGGCTTTTTTTCTTAATTATCTACTTCATTATTAGTAAAAATATTAGAATTATCACAATATACTTAATATTTACTTGAGAAGAAACAACAGGAACATTAAGTTGATAGTAGTTAGATAGTTTGAGCGGATAGTCCTCATATTGCCAATAGTGATAACAAAATAGTAAGTACAGTCTATTAAAACTTTTAGAGGAAATTTGGTAAAAAAAATGAGACTGATGAGTTGCTAAATAAAAAAATTCGATGATGGATAAATAAAAAATAAAAAGTGAGTAAAAATATATTTATATGAAGATATATAATAATACCCACAAAAAATTAAGAAATGCTCGAGAGAGAAGAAGATGTAGGATGGCGAAAGATGGCAACTAAACGATAGGTGGTGATGAAAATAATGGAAAAATATCTACAAAAAAAAAATGTTAGTAAGTTTATTTGAATGGATTAAAGATGATCTAAAATAAGCAACGCATATACCAAAAATGAGAAATAATCAAAATTATAATAGAGTTACTAATATAAACTAGGCATCAAAATGAAAACTGATTTGTATTCAATGAAATGGTCACATGAATTATAAACATCGAATGAAAAAAAAGAGAAATAAATCAATAATAACCATTGCATTAAAAATGATAACCATTGCATTAAAAAATGATAACCATTGCATTAAAAAATGATAATCATTGCATTAAAAAATGATAACCATAGCATTAAAAATGATGATCATTGCATTAAAAAATGATAACCAAAGAGATGTGTGCTGATGAAAATAAATTTCCTATTTACAAACTATTTGCCTTTTCACTGAATGAAAACTCATCAAAATGAGAACCAACGAGAGCTGCAGTGGTCAATGGAGGGGTAAAATAACTATCAAGTAACTTCGAATGATGTCAACTAGGGCAAAGGAACAATCACCAGATACAATTGAATAACACATAACAAATCTCAATTGGCTATTATTATTAAAATATATTCATATTTCGATGTGTTTTTAAATGATAACCTATTGAAAATTTCATCCTGTATTTAAGTGATGATTGCAATAGTCAATTAAAGTGGTGCAACGGTCGTTAAAGTGGTGCAACGGTCGTTAAAGTGGTGCAACGGTCGTTAAAGTGGTGCAACAGTCAATTAAAGTGGTGTAACAGTCAATTAAAGTGGTGCAACAGTCAATTAAAGTGGTGCAACAGTCAATTAAAGTGGTGCAACAGTCAATTAAAGTGGTGCAACGGTCGTTAAAGTGCTGCAACAGTCAATTAAAGTGGTGTAACAGTCAATTAAAGTGGTGTAACAGTCAATTAAAGTGGTGCAACGGTCGTTAAAGTGCTGCAACAGTCAATTAAAGTGGTGCAACGGTCGTTAAAAAGGTGCAACAGTCAATTAAAGTGGTGCAACGGTCGTTAAAAAGGTGCAACAGTCAATTAAAGTGGTGTAACAGTCAATTAAAGTGGTGTAACAGTCAATTAAAGTGGTGCAACGGTCGTTAAAGTGCTGCAACAGTCAATTAAAGTGGTGCAACGGTCGTTAAAAAGGTGCAACAGTCAATTAAAGTGGTGTAACAGTCAATTAAAGTGGTGCAACAGTCAATTAAAGTGGTGCAACGGTCGTTAAAGTGCTGCAACAGTCAATTAAAGTGGTGCAACGGTCGTTAAAGTGCTGCAACAGTCAATTAAAGTGGTGCAACGGTCGTTAAAGTGCTGCAACAGTCAATTAAAGTGGTGCAATAGTCAATTAAAGTGGTGCAACGGTCGTTAAAGTGGTGCAACAGTCAATAAAAGTGGTGCAACAGTCAATAAAAGTGGTGCAATCATCAATTAAAGTGGTGCAACGGTCGTTAAAGTGGTGCAATAGTTAATTAAAGTGGTGCAACAGTCAATTAAAGTGGTGCAACAGTCAATTAAAGTGGTGCAACAGTCAATTAAAGTGGTGCAACAGTCAATTAAAGTGGTGCAACAGACTATTGGAAATTAATAACAACTGCAGAATTAAAGTCACTAAAACTGATGAGTTCAAAGTCAATTATGAGATCAAATTAAAGGATTTATTAATTTACAAAAAAAATGTAATAACTGAATTAAAAATGACTTTTTAGGGAAATGCAAAATAGTGATAAGAAATAAAACATGAATAATTATATAAAAATAAATGGACAATTAAAAGAGAAGAAATGAATTAGAACAGAAAATAAGTATTTGTCCTTTGTATTTTGAGTATGAGAAGTTAAAATAAATGAGACCTGTACATTGTGCACAATAGTTTATCATGTTTAGCATTATAAGAATCACCCAGCAAATACTTTAATATTAACTCTGCTAGTCTATTAAGTTTGGAAGAACTTAAAAGTCTGGAGTAAAATTTCAGGAACTTTCGTTGCTAGAGGCTGAGGAGACACTCCACGGTTAGGCACTATGTCCATTTTCAGACAAAGAGTTGCCACTTACTCTTTAAACTATGTAACTTTTATGAGGCTTACACTAAGTGAGAAGTAGGCTAACGAACGAGTTATTCACCGGTTCCACAAATTTGGGCATATAAAATTACATATAATTCATCTCCTTAATTCGTATCAAAGATACCTAAATGAAGGTATTACGGATACGAATTAAAATAATTAGTTGAATTAATTATTTTTCTAACATGATGGAAAAGACGTAATAGTTTGATAACTCATTGATTAGCCTGTTACCGAGGTAATGTAAGGCAATAATAACAACATGATTTAATGAAACTAGAGAATGAAAAAGGCTCGCTAATTTTAAAGTACCCTTACTTATTAGACACCAAGAACTTTCTTTTGAGCAACATTTTAACAATGAAGAAAAGAAGTGGGAATACTGCTAATGACATTGTCTTTGATGGCTAAGGCACGCAACTCTCTGAGGACTAAGAGCTACCTCAAGGACACTTTACGTGGACGGGGATAAGGCTTATCATTAGTTGCTAAAAAGTCAGATATTAATAATATAGCTACTTAGCATTAAATAATTTAGAAGTTTTAAATACTTCAGTCACCACAACTCTGCCTTAAGGAGTCACTATTTTGAGCATTAAAAAGATTTTCTTGAGGTAACTTAATGCTTGCCAGTAGGTTAAAGCATGCAAGTACTATCCTTAAAGTGAACCTAACATAACTTATGGTACATGAAGATAGTACCTTAACTGAGGTACAATCACTCTAACATCTGAACTGAACTTTAACCAACATTGGCAAAACTAACGATAAAAACCTTGTGATTTTAACTACCAATGTTGGTATAGCGTGAGAATGATAGCGCAGCACGTGTCTCTACGGCAAAACACGTGTCTGTATGACAAAACACGTGTCTGTATGACATGACACGTGTATGCACGACAAAACACGTGTATGCACGACAAAACACGTTCCTGCACGGCAAAACACAAGTCTGCACGGCAAAAAACGCTCCTGCAGGGCATAACACGTGTCTGCACCACATAACAGTTGATGAAACACCAAAAACACAAGTCTTCAGCGACAATACAATGAGAAATGTAACAAAGTGCAAGAACTAGAGGTAAGTAACAGCAACACAGTATTTCTGACAAAGAACTGAGCAAAGGACGATAGACAAACTAAAGTAGCAGAGGTTGTACTAACCTACAAACATGAGTCATTTATTAATTTAAAAGAGTTAAAATAAAGATAGCTGCCAAAGAAAAAAGCTACCAAGAAAAATAGCTGCCTAGCTTACTACCTAACATAAGCTGCTCAAGATTATGTAAGTCTAAGACTATAAAAAATATAGGTTAAATAATTATTAAATTAGACTTTCATAACACCTTACTTTATCATCTATTTAATTTCTTAAGTGTTGGTTTATTATATCACAGAAACTAGAATCTAACAGAATAATCTGATGTCTCATTTGTAATTTTGATTTCTGGGAGTTACCTACAGAAAAGAAAGGAAGATTCACTAACGCTACATTCTAATACAAAAATAATTCATTAAAAAACTCTAGAAAGATATCAATCTGATGTAATTTCACCAGTATCATCAACTCAAATAAATTCTATAGCATTGCTATAGAGCAATCTTTGAATCAATGAAGTCAATACTAAATAGTTGGTTGAAACTGTTCCAGCGTGACTCAGCACATTTGGTGGTGAGTGACTCAGACAGTTAGAGAAGAACAAAGTCAGTTCGATTAGAGCCAAGTGTTATCCATTCGGTTCGTTCCTATCACATCCGTTAAGAAGTTTCTCGGTAGTTCGTCAGCAATCTGAAAATAGCAGGAGAGAATTAGAGAAAGTACCCATTGGTATGTACGAGAGTATTATTCCAATGGTACACTATGTTCGATGTACATAGTCTGGCACGGAAAGCATTTTGACAGTAAATTATATCATGTAGCTACTTGCTACATCTACTATTCAAACAATTGCCGTAGTGATAGTAGATGACCACTTCAATTACTATTGAGATAGTTAATACAGCATACACTGAGGTGTGGTATAATAACAAGTCAGTGACTCACAGTATCTATAGTAGGCATTAGATCCTCACTGTCCATAGACTCAAAGTCGTTGCTCTCCATGATGGAAGGTGCGGCAGTGGTTCGTCCTGTTAAAAACAGTACCTATCAGTTACCGTATATAACATCAGTTATTTTCTCTACCAAGCATGTTGTTAAAAAAAGTACCTATCAGTTACCGTATATAACATCAGTTATTTTCTCTACCAAGCATGTTGTTAAAAAAAGTACCTATCAGTTACCGTATATAACATCAGTTATTTTCTCTACCAAGCATGTTGTTAAAAAAAGTACCTATCAGTTACCGAATATAACATCAGTTATTTTCTTTACTAAGCATGTTGTTAAAAAAAGTACCTATCAGTTACCGTATAAAACATCAGTTATTTTCTCTACCAAGCATGTTGTTAAAAAAAGTACCTATCAGTTACCGTATAAAACATCAGTTATTTTCTCTACCAAGCATGTTGTTAAAAAAAGTACCTATCAGTTACCGTATATAACATCAGTTATTTTCTCTACCAAGCATGTTGTTAAAAAAAGTACCTATCAGTTACCGTATATAACATCAGTTATTTTCTCTACCAAGCATGTTGTTAAAAAAAGTACCTATCAGTTACCGTATATAACATCAGTTATTTTCTCTACCAAGCATGTTGTTAAAAAAAGTACCTATCAGTTACCGTATAAAACATCAGTTATTTTCTCTACCAAGCATGTTGTCGATATTACCTCTTCTGTTTTCAGACGGTGTGATTTCTACTCCCTCCATAGCTGCAAACAGGTCCTCAGGGGTGGTGTGGTTAGTTGCTCCGGCACCAAAGGTGGGTGGGGCGTTACCGTTAGTGGCGGGTGCACCGTTCACACCGTTGTTGTTGTTGTTCACGTTGCCAAGGCCCAGTCCACTGTCAGCAGATTCCTGTCGGGTGTGCATTTCAGAAGGTGTTTGTTGTTGGGGGGTATTGGTGGCAGCGGACAAGAACGGATCATTGTTCGCACGCCCAATGAGCACGCTGGCGCGTTGTTGCAACTGTTGCTGAGTTTGTTGCTGCAACTGTTGCTGATTTTGCTGCTGCAACTGCTGTTGCTGCAACTGCATTAGTAACTGCTGATTGTTAGTGCTATTGTTGGAGGGTGGAGGAGGTGCTCCTTGTCCATTGTTATTGTTGGAATTGTTTGAACTATTGTTTGGGTTTAGCAACGATGCACTGGGGGCGGGATTACCCTGTTAGTGAAACAAAAACAATTTCAGAACAAAATAAAGGCAATCAATGAAATATATAGAAACTAATTACTAACTGTCAGAATATCTGAGAACTGAGTTTATAGAGTAGCTACTCAATGTGCTGCAAGAGCAATGAGAGCTTCAACTAGCACTACCTTCAGCATACAAATAGCTACTTTAGTGAGGAAATAATAGCAACAGCTACCAATAGCAAATAAAGAGTGCAACTAAGTGAATAAAATAAATAGCTACGAGTTATTGATTGACAGCAGCAGTTACAGTTACAGAGCAAGCAACAGTTACAATAGGTACACGCAACTACCAGCAGTTACAATTCACATGCTACTACTTTCAGTGATTAGAAATAAAAATGTTCAGCGTTATTTGCCGATTTGCACAAACATTTTTTTAAATAAATTCTCTATGCCCAGAGTGCATTAATGCCTTCATTTTATTATGAAATCGAATTCTAAAATAAGTGAATCGAGGGACCAGATCACCCCCTGCCAGGTCATTAAACAGTCATAAAGTGTGCAGTACAACAAACTACGTAACGGCCATTTATGTTGATAATTTCAAGGTAATCTTTCCGAATAATTAGACACTCCACACATAAATGGCCATTGTGTAGTTTGTTGAATTCGCTAGTTTGTTGTACTTCATGATTGTTTAATGACCTGGGCCTCACAGTCCCCGATACAGAAATATTAGCATTCGATTTCACATAAATAAAATGAATGTATTAACTAAAGCCAGCATGAAGGGGGTTAAAGGTTTTTAACGAAAGCGCAGCGCAATCTTGAGATTATACCCGCTACTACTAGCTACCAGCAGTCACAATGGATACACACTACAATCAGAAAGACTTCAAACTCTAATTTTTATCTTTATAAATAGACAGCAATGACGATAATAACTGGAAAATATATTATTTGGAACAAAATTAGTGTTAGAATATCATGCAGAGAATGAAAGGCAAAAGTTAGAATAATAGAATGACAAACTCAGTCTCCTGCTTTTCCATCCGACTAATTAACTCTCACCAAATGAACAGAAAAGTCAAAAGACTTTCATTACACTCTTTGATTGGATGAACAAATGTTACCAACAAATTTATAGGGATATTGATTGCTGATTATTTCAAAGAAGAGTTGCCCATCACCTAAATACTTTTAAAGGAAACATTGAAATATAGCAAAAAATAGCAGTTTTACTCCACGTAACAGAAGATATTCCCTCAAAAATTATATACAAAAGATCAAAGGGTTAGATATAACAATAACAATGAGCAACTTAATAAACTTTTATATTATAATATACTAATGAGAATAACCATGTTGAAAATTTAGCCACTGTTAACAGGTAGCATTTGTTCTTCAATTCAAAGAGTAGCTGTCAAGAAGAAATCATGTCTGCAAATTTGGACGAAAGAAAATTCTCCTCACGGAATTTCTCCCAGCAATGATTTTTCTATTTGCCAGTTTAAGAAAGCACAGGCAAGTTAAGTGATCACCCGCCAGAATAACTGTAATCCATAACGTAATACTCGTGTATAATGAGGACATGTTAGTTCACTACAATTGTGGTGTGGGGGTGAAGACGCAGCATGGGTTCGATAGTGACAAAATGTATAATTTAAGTTTTATCAATAGAAAGCCCACAAACATTATAGTTGAGATCACTTAATTTAATATCTATATTAAACATGGAAAATTAAAAAAATATATTCGGCCGCGAAAAAAGTGTGCAGCAAATTTTCTAGCAGCAAATTTTCCTGCAAGAAAAACTCCAAGAGTTTCGAACAATTCTATTAAAATTTCACATTAATTTATGAGAGAGTGAATTAGGCAGGAAGAATGAGTCACTGAGTGAGTCTATGAAATGACAGCATGCAGATTGTAACAATAAAAAGAAACAATAAGCTCTAGGTGCATATTGTAACAATAAAAAGAAACAATAAGCTCTAGGTGCAGATTGTAACAATAAGCTCTAGGTGCAGATTGTAACAATAAGCTCTAGGTGCAGATTGTAACAATAAGCTCTAGGTGCAGATTGTAACAATAAGCTCTAGGTGCAGATTGTAACAATAAGCTCTAGGTGCAGATTGTAACAATAAAAAGAAACAATAAGCTATAGGTGCAGATTGTGTAACAATAAAAAGAAACAATAAGCTCTAGGTGCAGATTGTGTAACAATAAGCTCTAGGTGCAGATTGTGAAACAATAAGCTCTAGGTGCAGATTGTGTAACAATAAGCTCTAGGTGCAGATTGTGTAACAATAAGCTCTAGGTGCAGATTGTGTAACAATAAGCTCTAGGTGCAGATTGTGTAACAATAAGCTCTAGGTGCAGATTGTGTAACAATAAGCTCTAGGTGCAGATTGTGTAACAATAAGCTCTAGGTGCAGATTGTGTAACAATAAGCTCTAGGTGCAGATTGTGTAACAATAAGCTCTAGGTGCAGATTGTGAAACAATAAGCTCTAGGTGCAGATTGTGTAACAATAAGCTCTAGGTGCAGATTGTGTAACAATAAGCTCTAGGTGCAGATTGTGTAACAATAAGCTCTAGGTGCAGATTGTGAAACAATAAGCTCTAGGTGCAGATTGTGTAACAATAAGCTCTAGGTGCAGATTGTGTAACAATAAGCTCTAGGTGCAGATTGTGTAACAATAAGCTCTAGGTGCAGATTGTGTAACAATAAGCTCTAGGTGCAGATTGTGAAACAATAAGCTCTAGGTGCAGATTGTGTAACAATAAGCTCTAGGTGCAGATTGTGTAACAATAAGCTCTAGGTGCAGATTGTGTAACAATAAGCTCTAGGTGCAGATTGTGTAACAATAAGCTCTAGGTGCAGATTGTGTAACAATAAGCTCTAGGTGCAGATTGTGTAACAATAAGCTCTAGGTGCAGATTGTGTAACAATAAGCTCTAGGTGCAGATTGTGTAACAATAAGCTTTAGCATGCAGGTTGTAACAACAAGATCTAGGTACAATAAGCTCTAGGTGCAGATTGTGTAACAATAAGCTCTAGGTGCAGATTGTGTAACAATAAGCTCTAGGTGCAGATTGTGTAACAATAAGCTTTAGCATGCAGGTTGTAACAACAAGATCTAGGTACAATAAGCTCTAGGTGCAGATTGTGTAACAATAAGCTCTAGGTGCAGATTGTGTAACAATAAGCTCTAGGTGCAGATTGTGTAACAATAAGCTCTAGGTGCAGATTGTGTAACAATAAGCTCTAGGTGCAGATTGTGTAACAATAAGCTCTAGGTGCAGATTGTGTAACAATAAGCTCTAGGTGCAGATTGTGTAACAATAAGCTCTAGTTGCAGATTGTGTAACAATAAGCTTTAGCATGCAGGTTGTAACAACAAGATCTAGGTGCAGATTGTGTAACAATAAGCTTTAGCATGCAGGTTGTAACAACAAGATCTAGGTACAATAAGCTCTAGCAGACTATCATGCAATAATAAAGTTGTTAATTGTAACACCGAGATATTTACCCAAATGACATCTTCATGTCGCCTGAGAGTGTGGGCCTGTAAATATGATAAAGGAAGCTGGGGAAGAAACAGCGAGTTAGTAGATACCATTAAACCTTTAACCACATTATTATCTTAAATTCACCATTAAACCTTTAACCACATTATTATCTTAAATTCACCATTAAACCTTTAGCCACATTATTATCTTAAATTCACCATCAAACCTTTAGCCAAATTATTATCTTAAATTCACCATCAAACCTTTAGCCACATTATTATCTTAAATTCACCATTAAACCTTTAGCCACATTATTATCTTAAATTCACCATCAAACCTTTAGCCACATTATTATCTTAAATTCACCATCAAACCTTTAACCACATTATTATCTTAAATTCACCATTAAACCTTTAGCCACATTATTATCTTAAATTCACCATCAAACCTTTAGCCACATTATTATCTTAAATTCACCATCAAACCTTTAGCCACATTATTATGTGAAGGTTATTTTACCATTAACCCTCTAAACACATTAGCTCATTATTATTTAAAAGACAGTGGAGAGTTAGATGGTGAGTTGTATAATGCAATAATGTGGTACAATACAATTGCTTTCTTCCAATAAAGCAGAATATATATGATAATGATTGATTTGAGTGTGCACATGAAGCTGTTTCTATCGCAGACAGGTGGGGAAAGCTTTTTGAACTGATCTGCTCTCATCAGTGTTGATAAATGACTAACTGTTGACTAGCAACTAGGATTGTGACAATATGCTTTTAAAAGCATTGATCCTAAAAAATATTATAGACAGAGAGAATTAAACAGCAATGATAATAATAGTCTATACCAATTCACTTAGTTTCGTCTATGATAATCTTAATATCTATGATTTACAAAGCATATGGTCACATGACTAAATGAATTGGCATTAGCTAAAGCTCAGAGGCTTAGTTATTTGTGAGAGCAAGGAAATGTCAGTACTTTTGTAGCTAGAAAACATGCGCTCTGATTAAATTCCATATGTAGCTAGCTAGCTAAATGGAATTAAAAGAGAGCAGAGAAAATAAACCTGCACAGCCAATTGAACAGTGAAATAATTAGAACTGTTAGTTGAGTTTAATTTGTTATGTATAGTTTTTAACCACGTGGATCCCACTTCAGCAAATAGAACTTTACTAATTAATTAGAATAATATACTTTTTAAGTATTTGACAGGTTAAGTTCAGAGTCTCTGAAGGGTTCCACAGTTTCCATCATATAAGAAATTTTTTAAACAAAAATATAATTGATATGAATTATAATAGAGAGATGAATTATATTTTTGTTTACATATGATCGAAACTTTGTAACCGTTCAAAGACTGTGAGCTTCCCCACCCAGCACTAGCACCACCACTAGGTAACCCTTCCTCACCTTCTTCCTCGCGTCAGGGGAGTTGGGCCCCTTCAGTCTGTTCATAGTTTGGGGGGAGCGGGGGGCAACTAACATGTTCTGGGGACCCGCCTGTAGGGGAGGGGGCCATTAGAGGAGTGTTAAGAATATTATACTTATATTACTAACAGTAGAGGGTTAGGAGGTAGACAAAAGCAATAACTTCATAAAAATCAATCAATACCCATGTCTCCTGTTCAGAATGTAATGCAGTATAACAATTCATTGATATTAATTAGTATCAATTAATGAGTTGAATGATCAGTTGAATTGTTTGAGGGTAGTTATTTTCAGACTATGTTCTTAGATGATAATGCAGTTAGTACATGTCGTATAATAATGCTATAAGGGAGTAGGGGTAGAAATCTGAAGAAGGGAAGATCCTGAATACACAAGTCAATTTATTTGTCAGTAAAGCTATTGAAGAGTATTTGATATGGCTACAGGCTGGATAAACTTAGTGTTCCACATTCTAAACTTAAATAACTTCCATAATATTGATTCAATTTGAAATGTGTAGGTGATTAGAATTTAATAATTTATGTTCATGTATGACCGAACATATATACAGTACAACTCTATAATCTTGAGAACTAATGAAGTAGCCTGTATAATGAACATATTTTGTGCAGCCTGCTATAAAATGACCAGTTTTCTATGTAGCCTATCTCTTGACTTTCATATAATGAAGTAAAAGCTCTATATAGTGAACTAGTTGTAGTTCATTACAGAGGAGTTCAACTGTATTATATTATAATTTGGTGTCCATTGCTTTTGGATGACTAAATTCAGGCAGGTCTGTAATGCATCCATAGCGTTGTGCAACATTTCCAAGGTTACTTCTGCAAATGATTGACGGATTCTGTTCATCAACTCACTGATATCCTAGTGTTGAGTAAAATAAAATTTACTGCTGATGAATTATCATAGAAAGATTCGCAAAGTGTAAGACCAGGTGATTCTGGTGACCACTTAATGTTCATGTCGCAATCTGAACCTCTGCCAAACCACCTGTTTGGAAACTTTTCATTCAGCCACCGTCTGACAGTTCTGGACCAATGAGGTGTGGCTTCATCTTGCATATAACATAAAAAATCCTGAAGCTGATATAATCAAAAAGCAGGTCAAAAGTGAGACTGGAGCAAATAGAGATAATTATCACCATTAACATTGTGTCAATGAAAAACTTGGCCGAAAATTTCTCCATCCGATACGGGCACCCACACGGTTGTTCGAGGTGAATCAAGTGGTTTCTCTGCTGTTCAGTGAGGGGTAGTAGTGCACCAGTAACGACAACAGTGAGTGTTTACTACACAGTGGATATGGAATTGTACCTCATCAGGAAACATTAGGTGATGAAGAAAATCTTGTGAATGCAAGATATTGTCTAATATTACTTCATTAGCTAAATGCTGTTCTTGTAGCATTGTCGTTTGCGTTAAGTTCTTCGACAATTTCAAGTTTAAAGGGGTAGAATTTATATCTCTTCAAAATACGTTAAACAGATCTACGACTAACAATGAAGATATTGTCAGCTCGTAGAAGAAAATTCTTGGGAATTATCTTAATGATGGGTTCTGGATTCAAAACAGTTGGTTGAAGTGCTCTGGTTTAGCCACATTAACGGTTGGCTTGAACTTCTTGTACCATTTTTAAAAGATGGAGTTACTTCTAAAGTTTTGAGACTTCAAATGGAACCACTACTAAAGAAGTTACTAAAGTACAGAATGTAGAGACCTGCTACTACCCTGTGTACATGTGTCCTCTCACCTGAGCGTTAGGAGAACCCAGGGGACTGTGTGCTAGTTGTGTCTTGAGAATCTGGGAGTTCTGCAGTCGAGCTGAAAAAAAAAGAAAACTTTAGTTTATCAGAATAAGAACACCTTTAGTTAGTAATAACAATAACACCTTTAGTTAGTAATAACAATAACACCTTTAGTTAGTAATAACAATAACACCTTTAGTTAGTAATAACAATAACACCTTTAGTTAGTAATAACAATAACACCTTTAGTTAGTAATAACAATAACACCTTTAGTTAGTAATAACAATAACACCTTTAGTTAGTAATAACAATAACACCTTTAGTTAGTAATAACAATAACACCTTTAGTTAGTAATAACAATAACACCTTTAGTTAGTAATAACAATAACACCTTTAGTTAGTAATAACAATAACACCTTTAGTTAGTAATAACAATAACACCTTTAGTTAGTAATAACAATAACACCTTTAGTTAGTAATAACAATAACACCTTTAGTTAGTAATAACAATAACACCTTTAGTTAGTAATAACAATAACACCTTTAGTTAGTAATAACAATAACACCTTTAGTTAGTAATAACAATAACACCTTTAGTTAGTAATAACAATAACACCTTTAGTTAGTAATAACAATAACACCTTTAGTTAGTAATAACAATAACACCTTTAGTTAGTAATAACAATAACACCTTTAGTTAGTAATAACAATAACACCTTTAGTTAGTAATAACAATAACACCTTTAGTTAGTAATAACAATAAGTGACAGGCACATTATTCTACTCGCATTGTTCAATGAGAGAATTTTCGTCAGACCATTTAAAGCAAAACAACTACATTCGCCATTAATTTCTCGATAGTTAGTTCCCTATTTTTAGTAGCTACTCTTTTGATTTTCATTTGTTTAGCTGTGACTGCATTTCACTCATTGTGACTGTTTTCCAGTTTAGAACATCACTGCTAACTCATGAAGCATAATAGAATTAGTATCAATTATTTTATAGCGTTTTTTCATATATGACCGATAATTTGTAACTTAGCCTAACTAAATGCAAAGCTACAAACCTACTACTAAATGTGTCCAATGCTTATGAGTTGCATAGACTAATCTCAAGAAGACAGATAATAAATAACATGGAGAGTATCAAACACAAGCGATTAGTAGAATACAAGGAGAGAGAAGTAATGACGTCAGAGTTACTCATATACGCGGAAACAGTGACGTAAGAGCAGTGACGTCACTGCCCATCTAGTGGTTGCCATCACTCGCCATTGAGAAAACACTCTACTATGATGTATACTTACTAGGGTAAGTTCCTAGTTAACAAACACCTCCACATTTTCGATCATAAAAGAGAGTAATAACGGGTTAAATTAGATATTCTTCTTAATTATCGAAAATGTGGAAGCGTTTGACAATGCGTACCTTACCCTAAAAGGCAAAATCAGTGCAGAACATTGGTAAGCGAGTTATTTAATTATTGCATTAGTTTATCACGAGTTGTGAGTTGCGTCTGATGACATTGTTAAGAAGAAGAAAGAGTAAAACAACTGAGGAGAGACCGCCACAACTTACAGGTTAGGGGCAATGCCCGCCATGAAATAATGCAATTAAAGGGACACACTCGGTACTAGCACTAGGGGGTACTATCAGACACACTAGTGGGTACTATCAGACACACTAGGGGGTACTATCAGACACACTAGGGGGTACTATCAGACACACTAGGGGGTACTATCAGACACACTAGTGTGTACTATCAGACACACTAGGGGGTACTATCAGACACACTAGTGTGTACTATCAGACACACTAGTGTGTACTATCAGACACACTAGTGTGTACTATCAGACACACTAGTGTGTACTATCATACACACTAGTGTGTACTATCAGACACACTAGTGGGTACTATCAGAAACACTAGTGGGTACTATCAGACACACTAGTGGGTACTATCAGACACACTAGTGGGTACTATCAGACACACTAGTGGGTACTATCAGACACACTAGTGGGTACTATCAGACACACTAGTGGGTACTATCAGACACACTAGTGGGTACTATCAGACACACTAGTGGGTACTATCAGACACACTAGTGGGTACTATCAGACACACTAGTGTGTACTATCAGACACACTAGTGTGTACTATCAGACACACTAGTGTGTACTATCAGACACACTAGTGAGTACTATCATCACGGCAATGATGTGTTCAGTGACGTACCAGACTGAATATTGGCCCCATGCCACGAGTTAGTGGAGAATGTACAGTGAGATGCATAGTACCAATGTGAAGTTAGCACTAAAGTCATAGACTCAAATGCTACCTAGACTGCTAACTACCTAGACTGCTAACTACCTAGATTGCTAACTACCTAGACTGCTAACTACCTAGACTGCTAACTACCTAGACTACTAACTACCTAGACTACTAACTACCTAGACTACTAACTACCTAGACTACTAACTACCTAGACTACTAACTACCTAGACTACTAACTACCTAGACTACTAACTACCTAGACTACTAACTACCTAGACTACTAACTACCTAGACTACTAACTACCTAGACTCAAATGGTTCTGTTAACTGTGATAGGTTATATAATATATTATTATATAACCTAAGTTTTACAAATTTAAAGCATTTCCATAATATACTTATTAAGAGTGAAGTGGACCTTTATTAACTACTATTGAGAACAGTGTGAAGTAATGTAGCATTACAGACCTAGGGACTCATTGCACCATAGTGGACACATAGGACACACTATGTGTCTTCAATCTAGACTCTAGAGAAACACATAGGACACACCATAGTGGGACACAGTGCATGTCCCTAGCTAAGGGTAGAGAGTTTTAGAGGAGCACTAAAGGAGATGAGTGGGAGGAGCTGGCGCCAAGAGAGGGTAAGAGATATGGAGAGAGGAGGAGTAAGAGATATGGAGAGAGGAGGAGTAGAGATATGGAGAGAGGAGGAGTAGAGATATGGAGAGAGGAGGAGTAGAGAGATATGGAGAGAGGAGGAGTAGAGAGATATGGAGAGAGGAGGAGTAGAGAGATATGGAGAGAGGAGGAGTAGAGAGATAAGGAGAGAGGAGGAGTAGAGAGATATGGAGAGAGGAGGAGTAGAGATATGGAGAGAGGAGGTATGGAAATGTACTATAGAGATTATAGTTAGTAAAGGTAGGGGAAGTGACCCCCCCCCCCCAACTAATGGTGGACACTAACCAAGCAGGGGCTACAAACTATTGAGCAAAGAGAGAGAGAGAGACGTGGGAAATGTTAGTGAGCAACACAGATCTTTTGTTGTCTGGTACAGTGGGCAAAATTGAAAGTACGCAGCTAGTGTTTCCAGAGATAATGGGGAGGTATTTACTATTTGGAGGGCGTAACGAAGTAACCTTTGAACGTCAACAGTCGTGACCAGAGAGAAAATAAAGGAGAAACAGCTGATCCGGGTCACCAGAGGGAACATGGGGTGGAGGAGCAAAAGGAGCATCGAGTGGAGGAGCTAAAAGGAGCAAAAAGGAGCATCGAGTGGAGGAGCTAAAAGGAGCAAAAAGGAGCATGGGGTGGAGGAGCAAAAAGGAGCATGTGGTGGAGGAGCAAAAAGGAGCATGTGGTGGAGGAGCAAAAAGGAGCATGTGGTGGAGGAGCAAAAAGGAGCATGTGGTGGAGGAGCAAAAAGGAGCATGTGGTGGAGGAGCAAAAAGGAGCATGTGGTGGAGGAGCAAAAAGGAGCATGTGGTGGAGGAGCAAAAAGGAGCATGGGGTGGAGGAGAGTAGAGGAAGCATGGGGTGGAGGAGAGTAGAGGAAGCATGGGGTGGAGGAGCAAAGGAGCATGGGGTGGAGGAGCAAAGGAGCATGGGGTGGAGGAGCAAAGGAGCATGGGGTGGAGGAGAGTAGAGGAAGCATGGGGTGGAGGAGAGTAGAGGAAGCATGGGGTGGAGGAGAGTAGAGAAAGCATGGGGTGGAGGAGCAAAGGAGCATGGGGTGGAGGAGCAAAGGAGCATGGGATGGAGGAGAGTAGAGGAAGCATGGGATGGAGGAGAGTAGAGGAAGCATGGGGTGGAGGAGCAAAGGAGCATGGGGTGGAGGAGAGTAGAGGAAGCATGGGGTGGAGGAGCAAAGGAAGCATGGGGTGGAGGAGCAAAGGAAGCATGGGGTGGAGGAGCAAAGGAAGCATGGGGTGGAGGAGAGTAGAGAAAGCATGGGGTGGAGGAGAGTAGAGAAAGCATGGGGTGGAGGAGCAAAGGAGCATGGGGTGGAGGAGCAAAGGAGCATGGGATGGAGGAGAGTAGAGGAAGCATGGGGTGGAGGAGCAAAGGAGCATGGGGTGGAGGAGAGTAGAGGAAGCATGGGGTGGAGGAGCAAAGGAAGCATGGGGTGGAGGAGAGTGGAGGAAGCATGCCTATCTCAATAGTTAAGTCGTTAGAATGTCTAAACAGATGATTACCAGAGTACTTTTTGAATCAATTACTAGTCTAACATTAATATGTGCTTTACTCACGCAGTCTGGGGTCATGCCATGACGTTATTTTCTCGATGTGGTTAATGAAGTACACCTCTCCATCTTCTGTGGCTGACTGTTCCCAGCCATCAGGTAGGGGGATGGACAGCTGATCGGTGGAACCGGAGGAGCAGGTGGGGAGGGAACTCAGGGAGCCTGTGGAGGCACAGAGGAGAATATAGTAAGGAACATTGGCTTATTAGGAGGCAGAAATACAACCTATGGAGCCAAAGGTCATGTCGCTAACGTCAAAAGGAATTAAGTACAAGGAACTGGAAGAAGCAGTCACAAAGGAAAGTGGCTCCATGAACAAGGTCACCTACCACTAGCCTGTGACTCAACTGACAATGCTCATGGATGCAGATAAGCTACTTCATTTACTACTGCATAAATGAGAGGACTTACCTGCAGGACTAGCAGGGGTGACTCTGTTGCTGGGAGGTGGGTGCTGTTGCTGACTGTTGCTAGTGCTAGTATTGTTATTGGTGGCATTGCTGTTGTTCTGCTGCTGTTGTTGTTGTTGCTGCTGCTGCTGTAGCAGCTGGTTGTTGAGGTTAGTCTGGTGGATGGTTGGAGGTGCGGTTGTGTTGGTGGTTGCTGTGGCTGAGGTGTTCTGTCGTCTGGGGTCAATCCACGTGGTGCTCTGTGTGTTGTGACTGTAAAGTTGAAAACAAAACATTAATTAGCTAAGTTACGAATTATCGGTCAGTTTCACATTTTCGGTCATACATGAAAAAACTATATAACAATCATTAGTTTGTTTGTTATCCATGATAGCTGCAGGTATCTCAATAATAATACCCATAATGTACAGTTACCTCCAAACTATAATAACAAAATACCTGCTTTAAAATGACCAGATTAATTGTATGTACTGACATTATTATACGGTAATGAGTCATTCTATTTTATGTTGGTTTATTACACGAATAGAGATTAAAAAAAATAGGAATCACAGTAATAAGTAAAGTAATTTTGGCAGTTATTACACTATACAAATTATATGAAATATAACCACTTCCTATATTACTCATTTGAGGGCTAAAATAAACAAAAACAACCAAGTCTAGCTCATTAAATATGAAAATTAAATAGAGTGTAAATACGTGTCTGATGTTTAACAGAACTATGAAAAGCAATAGCTAATTTATCTATTAGAGAAGGTATATTAAGCATAGGATATAATAATAGGATGTACTTTTCGATGTCTGATATTAATGATAGCTACTATTGAAAAAAAATAAACATATCGCAGAATACTTTAAGTTGTGAACATTTCTAATAAGCACTAAATTGACAATCTAAAATTCAAAGTTTTTTGATGTGGTAAAAAATGAATAATTAAAAAAATTCGTTAAAACAAAAAAATGCTGCAACAATAAAAAATAACTGTTAATTAATAAAGGATAATTGAGTGAGTAGTACAACATAGTTTGTGGATTGTAGAGAACTACCGAGTTATCGAACGGTTCCCCATTTTTTTTTTAATTTTTTTTTTTTAATTTACCTCTTATTTCATTTTGTATTTAGATACAATTTAGAATAACTAGTTAACAAATAAAGCAATGTTGCTATGTTGAGTGCGTAACCGTTTGCTAGCGATGGCTTACCCTACATAGCTGTGACACAGACTGAGTAGATAGTACACACACACAGGCCTCACTTTTTTCTCACGGTCACAAACCTGTCGAGTAACGGTCAAACAACAACAAGAAAAAAACAACGGAACAAAACCACAACACGAGGACCAGGCTACTAGGGACTACTTCAGTCACAGACAACTAGTGACTACTTCAGTCTAGTCATCAGATAGAGAGACTGATATATCAGACTGATATTTTTTTTATATTCAAGTGCAGTGTACTTTTTAATATCAATGAAAAGAAACTAAAGAAGATGATAATGAGAGACTAGCAAAGACTGGTGAGAGAAAGGCAGTACTCTCAGTGACTGCACTCACTGTAAAGGTGAGAGAAAGGCGGTACTCTCAGTGACTGCACTCACTGTAAAGGTGAGAGAAAGGCAGTACTCTCAGTGACTGCACTCACTGTAAAGGTGAGAGAAAGGCAGTACTCTCAGTGACTGCACTCACTGTAAAGGTGAGAGAAAGGCAGTACTCTCAGTGACTGCACTCACTGTAAAGGTGAGAGAAAGGCAGTACTCTTAGTGACTGCACTCACTCTGAAGGTTTCCCTGTGCTTTATAATATAGCTGGCATATAAAGGCTCTATAGATCAGAGATCATCTGATCTGCCATTTCCTTCTCTGTGATCTCTACCTTGACCCAAGGGGTACTAACGGCAAACAGTACTGCTACTCTAACTAAAACCTAACACTAAAAGTTAAACGATATACAAATAACTAAGCTATAACTACATATCATTGCTTTGCATTATTTAGCAGCAATAGCAATAGAGCACCGTAATAGAGCTGTATAAACTATTGCAGCTTGTGAATCAACAGTAGAACTACCAAGCAGGCAAATTGACTGCTTTTTACTTTTCAAACAATTGCATCTCATAATTATTATCGGTAGATTCTTGAATTTTTAATATAAGGAGACACTATTTTACTTTTATTAAAAAATTGAAGTCTCTAGCAATAATAATTTATGAGATGCAATTGTTTGAAAAGTATAAATCAGTGAATGCTTCAGATTGACTGTTTAGTATTTATAGTGCAAATAATACCTTTGAATAGCTGTCTCATTGTAATAAGAAATGCAAAATGACATCAACTCTATTCATCAGCAACTCGCACTGTCTATCGCACTCCTCCATCACTAGTTTCCCCTCGCATATTTACAGCATAGTGCTAAATATAAAGGCACTATAAATACTACACTAGAGCACTAGAAAAAGTAAGAACTAGGGGGGGGGGGGGGGTGTATTTTCGGAGGGATTTACAGTTCTATTCCCTTTTTCGTGATATAGTGAAGAGTGTCTTACAATCGACAATGTTTAAATATTCAGAGTCACTAATTCCTAGCGAATTAGATACAAAAGCTGAACACTCTTTTAGCTATCATAAATTCATTCACTAGCCTTTTTAGTATTTACAATAATTAGAAAAGAAAAGTTTCTAATCCGTTTTATCAGTTAAATAAAATATTCAAATTATTTGTTTACATTTCTAACCGAAACTTTGAAAGCCTTATTGGTTAAGTGCATTGTCAACCTATGCATATTGCATGGCATGAAATTATTTGAATTTTAAAATATTCTATTTTTCCTGTCACTCCGATTGTTCACCTACAATACTACTTAAGTTCATTCAAGTGAATTAAAGTTTGTAAAATTTATTGTTGAGGATGAGTATGACTACTAACAAGAAACACACAAATTGTGTGTAAGGCAGGATAAATAAAATAAAGATAAATAATGAATATTTGTGGGATATGTTTATCAATGTATTATATAAATATGTATGATGATATTAACACTCATGTTAATTGTTAACATGGAATTATCAGAGGTAACAGGACGATGTTAGTGGGGCCACAGAAATCACCCTAGCTAATCTGCTAACGTCACAATAGAACTTTCTGAGTGTCCTTAAGTGAAATAAAGGCCATGAATCTAATAACTAGTCAAAATGAAACAAATTGGAGCGAAAATATTGCAAATAAATGAATGCTAAAACATAATAATTTAAAATTGTCGTTGAACTGTCTCATAATTCGTAACTTACCCTAGCAGAAAATCAAAGTTAAGTAATTTATATTACGTGTGCATTTTTGATGAGTTTTATTCTAAATTAATAAATAATTTAGGGTATTCTTTGGAAAAAATAGAGCAGATAGCCACTAGAAAAGAGATGAGAGTAGAAATAGAGCAGTTAGCCACTAGAAAAGAGATGAGAGTAGAAATAGAGCAGTTAGCCACTAGAAAAGAGATGAGAGTAGAAATAGAGCAGTTAGCCACTAGAAAAGAGATGAGAGTAGAAATAGAGCAGTTAGCCACTAGAAAAGAGATGAGAGTAGAAATAGAGCAGTTAGCCACTAGAAAAGAGATGAGAGGAGAAATAGAGCAGTTAGCCACTAGAAAAGAGATGAGAATAGAAATAGAGCAGTTAGCCACTAGAAAAGAGATGAGAGTAGAAATAGAGCAGTTAGCCACTAGAAAAGAGATGAGAGTAGAAATAGAGCAGTTAGCCACTAGAAAAGAGATGAGAGGAGAAATAGAGCAGTTAGCCACTAGAAAAGAGATGAGAGTAGAAATAGAGCAGTTAGCCACTAGAAAAGAGATGAGAGGAGAAATAGAGCAGTTAGCCACTAGAAAAGAGATGAGAGGAGAAATAGAGCAGTTAGCCACTAGAAAAGAGATGAGAGTAGAAATAGAGCAGTTAGCGACTAGAAAAGAGATGAGAGGAGAAATAGAGCAGTTAGCCACTAGAAAAGAGATGAGAGTAGAAATAGAGCAGTTAGCCACTAGAAAAGAGATGAGAGGAGAAATAGAGCCGTTAGCCACTAGAAAAGAGATGAGAGGAGAAATAGAGCAGTTAGCCACTAGAAAAGAGATGAGAGTAGAAATAGAGCAGTTAGCCACTAGAAAAGAGATGAGAGGAGAAATAGAGCAGTTAGCCACTAGAAAAGAGATGAGAGGAGAAATAGAGCAGTTAGCCACTAGAAAAGAGATGAGAGTAGAAATAGAGCAGTTAGCCACTAGTAAAGAGATGAGAGTAGAAATAGAGCAGTTAGCCACTAGAAAAGAGATGAGAGTAGAAATAGAGCAGTTAGCCACTAGAAAAGAGATGAGAGTAGAAATAGAGCAGTTAGCCACTAGAAAAGAGATGAGAGTAGAAATAGAGCAGTTAGCCACTAGAAAAGAGATGAGAGTAGAAATAGAGCAGTTAGCCACTAGAAAAGAGATGAGAGGAGAAATAGAAAAGAGATGAGAGTAGAAATAGAGCAGTTAGCCACTAGTAAAGAGATGAGAGTAGAAATAGAGCAGTTAGCCACTAGAAAAGAGATGAGAGTAGAAATAGAGCAGTTAGCCACTAGAAAAGAGATGAGAGGAGAAATAGAGCAGTTAGCCACTAGAAAAGAGATGAGAGGAGAAATAGAGCAGTTAGCCACTAGAAAAGAGATGAGAGTAGAAATAGAGCAGTCAGCCACTAGAAAAGAGATGAGAGTAGAAATAGAGCAGTCAGCCACTAGAAAAGAGATGAGAGTAGAAATAGAGCAGTTAGCCACTAGTAAAGAGATGAGAGTAGAAATAGAGCAGTTAGCCACTAGAAAAGAGATGAGAGTAGAAATAGAGCAGTTAGCCACTAGAAAAGAGATGAGAGTAGAAATAGAGCAGATAAAGTGGTGAGGTTGGTATAGGAGGTGGGCCCTATTGTGCCAGGTGATGCTGAACTACATCACACAGCAATGGAAGATAATGACAGTGAGCCGGAGAACAAATACAGTGTTTAATTTTCAACATCCGTGTAGCATGAATGTTGATAAACACAGCATTCTATGCTGAGACAACATACAATGAATAGCGAAACAAAATACTACTAGGGAAATATGTGCAACCCCTGGGGTACGCACCCCCCAGTTAAGCTGGGGCATAGGGTGCATTGTAATTAGAAGTATTGAGAGTAGAAACATCTGTAGATCGGTAAGAGTCCATTTTTGAAGAAAATATTGTAAAATTTAAAAAATCTGAATAGACAATATGAAGTTAGGGTCTTCTACTTGAAACTAAAATGAAGTAAATCGGTTATAGTTGAAATGATCTCCAACAACAACAATCACAACCTGGGTATTGATTGAGATGGACTTCGTTCAAGCTAATAAGCATTGGGTTAAAAATCATTGTCTTATTCATTACAAAATTCCGGGCAATAAACAAGTTAGAGTTAACTTTTATTTGGAAAAATAAGTGAGTTAATTATAGTAAATTTGAAAAGTTTAGCATATTTATAATAAAATTCTTGAAAAAATGAAAGAAGCTTCTACCAACATATACTGCTAGGACTGCTCATGAATGCAGAAAAGCTACTCCGTTCCCAGTCAATCACGAAACATAATAAAGAGTTGATATAAGAGATATTACTGTGTATGGGTAGGAGGACGTGTGCACTAGTAGAAACAGCTTTCACCCCTTTAATGTAATTAACAGATATCGTAAAAAAAGAGACAGAAATCTTCACAAACAGAAGCAGAGGTAGTACTCTAAGCAATTATAAATAAGCACAGAGTGTAAATGGTAGAGAGGCCTACCGAAACACTGCCCTTATTTTGCGTTATTGAACATAAGGTGCTATGCCTGCAGCAGAGAGTATAGTAAGTAGCAGAGTACATAGCAAGTAACAGCTATTAGAATGATAATATAGGTTTATAATTGACTAGCAGCAAGGCAGTGAATGTACCAAACATAAAGAGGCACTAAAATGATAACACGCAGACACACCAGTCATTAGAAACTGAACTAGAAGCAAATGTTTTGTAGTTCCATAGGAGAGAAACACATAGGACATAGGAGAGACACACATAGGACATAGGAGAGACACACATAGGACATAGGAGAGTGATTGCCTCAGCAGTTACTTAATTCATAGCAATGAATGGCAAGAGCAATGAATGAGCACACCAATGAATCAATGAATGAGCACACAATGAATTGAAGTCAATTGCCCGCTTAGCCAAACTGTTAGGCAATCAACCACTTCTGGGTCACACTGAACCATGAACCATCTAACGCAATGCCATGGACCAACTATAGGGCACCGTGAACCATCTCCATGGTGCAACAATGCCATGGACCATCTATAGGGCACCGTGAACCATCTCCATGGTGCTACACAATGCCATGGACCATCTGTAGGGCACCGTGAACCCTAGAAATGCTTATTGTGAACCGTGGTCACTGCAGTCACCCCTCAAATAGCACACTAGTGAATAAATGTAGAATAATAACTATGCACAAGATTGAGTAGCTCTAGCCAGAGAATATCAATAGATAGAATGACATTCAGCTTTAAATGTAATGCCTGTTACAATTTTAATAGCGCGGCAGCTTATCAGTGACGAGAGCTGTTATTAAGCTACTTAAATAGGGGCAATAACACAGAAAGATCTGAGCCTACACACGCTACACACCTTGGTAAGTTGGTACACACACTACACACCTTAGTACACACTACACACTCTTAATTCAGTCTTTATCATTTCAAACTCTTTTGCCACCCAGTGGGTAATTGTTTTAGTTTTTCCCAATGGTGACTTTCCCCATTGGTGATAGGGTGAGAGGGGATCAAGGCCCTCACCACACCCTCACCTAGATAGCAGTGCCCTTTGCCCCTCTAACCAAGGAAATGCACTGCGGTCACTAGCTGGGTCACAACACACTATAGTCACACCTAACTACAGTACAATGCACTGCAGACACAAAAGTTACCATTAGTTAATAGAGGCTAAAGAAAGTAACAAATGACAACTTAATAGCTGATAAAACGGTAAAAATTTCAGTAGGTTATTATTAAAAAGAGCATAGAACTATGAACGTTATAATTTATAATGTATCTAATGGAGAGAGAAAACTGACCTAACTCGTTATTCCAATTTGCATCAATGATATCTGCATTTCAATTTGTATCCATGATACCAGCATTTTAATTTGTATCTATGATACCAGTCATACCACCAATCAAAATAAACAGTTAAATCATATATTTTAATGTTATTTCTTTTATTTACCATCCGTTATTTAATTGGTATCTTGAAATTGTCACTTTACCCTATTGAGTTGTAAATCAATTATTGAATTCTAAGTTCAATTTCCTGGTTATTTTGCAGTGAGGTGAAATTTACACAAAGGTTTTTATTTAGTTTGGAGATTGCTCAGTTTTGTTACATTAGTAAATGATAAAATAAATGCAACCACAGTCCACAATAAACCACACAAACGAAATAGAAAATGAAACACGCCCCACACGGGCCAGACAAAAAAGTTAGGAAATAAAATAAGAAGGAAATTGATAGAAGAACGTGGTGCGAAGCCATAACATGGACAGACTCTTGAGGTAGAGAGCTACTGTAGGTGTGGTGAAAAGACTGTGATGATGTTTCTAATTCATCACCATCTATATTATTGCAAGGAGTTATAGAAAATAATGAAGGCAAAATTAAGGACTAATCACAAACTAATTGACAGTCTTTATCTGGTGATGGTAAAGACACCTTAGTACACAGATAAAACTATGAATCCAATGTCTGAAGTATTGCAACTATAGATCCTTTATAATATTAGTGTCGAAAGATCTTTGAGAATCATAAGGATGAACATTGAGTGTGAAAACAGAAAGAAAAAACATATCACTTTAGGATGCACACAAACTATCTTGTTTCAATATTGCTAGAATGTTTTTCATCAAAGTCTGTTATTCATATCAGTTCGAGTACAATGTATTGTTAAAAAGGAGCACATCATAACAATAGGAACTACAGGTAAAGACCCTTACAAAGAAAAACAAATTGTCCGTTCTACCAGATTGCAGATCGCTACAACGACCTCTTCAAATTATGTTGTTTAAAATATTTTTTATCAGTCTACCAAGTATCTAGTCAAACATTTATAATATTCAGAGGTGTTGCAATTTATAAAATTACAATCAACACTTTAATGTATTGTTTTCGCAGTATAAGTATTTTGATCTAGTTACCCTTTTCCTATAATTTTCTTTATAAAAAAAGTTCTATAGAAAATAAAAGAAAGAACCTTCTCCCACTCCATTGCCCCCTTCTCCCACTCGATTGCCCCCTTCTCCCACTCGATTGCCCCCTTCTCCCACTCCACTACCCCACTCCATTGCCTCCACTACCCCACTCCATTGCCTCCACTACCCCACTCCATTGCCTCCACTACCCCAGTCCATTGCCTCCACTACCCCAGTCCATTGCCTCCACTACCCCAGTCCATTGCCTCCACTACCCCAGTCCATTGCCTCCACTACCCCAGTCCATTGCCTCCACTACCCCAGTCCATTGCCTCCACTACCCCACTCCATTGCCTCCACTACCCCACTCCATTGCCTCCACTACCCCACTCCATTGCCTCCACTACCCCACTCCATTACCTCCACTACCCCACTCCATTGCCTCCACTACCCCAGTCCATTGCCTCCACTACCCCAGTCCATTGCCTCCACTACCCCAGTCCATTGCCTCCACTACCCCAGTCCATTGCCTCCACTACCCCACTCCATTGCCTCCACTACCCCACTCCATTGCCTCCACTACCCCACTCCATTGGTGTGTGGGCAGGTAGCCAGCAGATCGGTTGTGTACTCCCATATCAAACAGGGAGGGAGGGGGCTGAGAGTTAAACAGTAGTGAGGTGAGGGGTGATGAGGCCTGGAGAACCAAAACCACTGCTTATTTCACAGGCAAGTCACTCGATTAACCATCACAGTTTGCATCTATCAGCTGATTGAGTTACTTAACATGACGCAATGCACTGTAATAGAATATCTTCAGTGTTTAGTGTTTTTAATTTGGTGAAAAGTAGAGCAAGCAAGTATCAGCCTGCTGAAAATTAACTAACTAACTAACTAACTAACTCTATGCAAATTGGCAGGCAGTGAGCAGATCAAGATATCACTGGTGAATGTAAACAAATAGTGCTATTTATATTGGCGAATGGGAGAGCAATCATGAGGGGGACAATAATCTCACTATGAGAAAAACCTATAGTGCTTAATTCAATATTTTAAAGAGTAAATTGAAGATGGTACACAATAATAGAAATGTTACTACATCATCTCTATCAATGGAGTGATTTCAAGTGGGTTGGTGTAAAATTAGATAAAAGAACATTCTAATGAGTTGAAATGAAGAAATACTGACCGTTTTCTAGGAAATCCGTAGTTATGACAGCTAAGGAAATACAAGAGAATTAGTAGACGAAGACGAAAATAGAAGCGCATGCTACAAACATTATTATACTCAGAAAAGACAAGATAAGAAACAAATAAAATAAGAAGATTCAAAAAGATAAAAACAGAGAAAATACAAAATGAAAGAAAATACAAACAAACAAACTACTACAAAATGGAAGGTTCAAGAGAGACACCAATAGAGTTCATTATAAGTAAACACATTATATATATATCTATATAACAAGGTACAAATAAACTATTGTACATTTGCAATAGTGTAAATAGTATGGATAGGTTCATCATTATTTCAGGAGTTTAAGAGGAAGAGAAGAAGCTGCAGAAGAGAGGTGTTAGTCGATGAAGATCTCCACCAGCTCTAGCGGAGGAGACAGCACCAGAAGAAGCGACACAATCTTACAACTCCCTCAGTCGGCAACAGTTTTCCCGACAACATAGATTGCATGCTATACGAACGAGTCAGCGTCATAGCCGAAGATAAAAGGATCACAAACCAGCAACTGACGTAGATTGTGGAACAGCTTCCTATGTTGCAGAGAGGTAATTCTATGAGAAGTGAGAAGTCACAGCCATCCATATCCTCAGTGTTTAGTGTAAACCCCCTTGTTTTTATGGTGAAAGGTGAATTCATTTTTTCCTCCATAGGCAAGCATTAATTGATAGAGTTATAAAAAATGCTTTTCTGTTGTGATTAGGTAGGATATTCGATATATGGCTAGTTGTAACACCATGTGCGTCACCAGCAGCCTTGCTGGGGGGCGAGTGGCGACCTTGTGGGGGGGGGGGGGAGGGGCGTGACAGTCCAGATAGTTACACCAGTTCCGGCAACAGATTGGGTAACACACACACGGTTAATGCGTGCGTTACCAATGAGAGTAGAGTAAGGTACACATTTTGATATGAAGAATGTGCTACCATTCGATGACAAGGATATTACTCAAATTGGTAGTAAGACTTTAGGATTTTTCTGAATGGTGATGCATTACTTGTTAGAATGGTGAAACGATTCTTTGTTAGGAATGGATTGGAATATATATCAGGGAGTACGTCACTGTAAATGTTATTTGAAATTCAAAAAGTTCATTATTGAATGACGAATACAGGTGGAAAATATTATTATTCATTACGTAGCTTAATATCACGGTGAGAGCACTATAGTTACTATATATCATATAAGATGCGTGGTTTGCTGCAGTTTCCCATTCACTAAGTTATGTGCATCAATAACACACATTCATGAGTTAAATGCACACCAATAATCACAGCATGTGGGCATAGGAAGGAATGCACAGGCAGCTGATTCAGTGGCAAGGTATGAGTGAAAACACAGGTGAGTATTCACCAGTCAGGAGAGTATTCACCAGTCAGGAGAGTATTCACCAGTCAGGAGAGTATTCACCAGTCAGGAGAGTATTCACCAGTCAGGAGAGTATTCACCAGTCAGGAGAGTATTCACCAGTCAGGAGAGTATTCACCAGTCAGGAGAGTATTCACCAGTCAGGAGAGTATTCACCAGTCAGGAGAGTATTCACCAGTCAGGAGAGTATTCACCAGTCAGGAGAGTATTCACCAGTCAGGAGAGTATTCACCAGTCAGGAGAGTATTCACCAGTCAGGAGAGTATTCACCAGTCAGGAGAGTATTCACCAGTCAGGAGAGTATTCACCAGTCAGGAGAGTATTCACCAGTCAGGAGAGTATTCACCAGTCAGGAGAGTATTCACCAGTCAGGAGAGTATTCACTAGTCAGGAGAGTATTCACTAGTCAGGTGGGCATTCACTAGTCAGGTGGGCATTCACTAGTCAGGTGGGCATTCACTAGTCAGGTGGGTATTCACTAGTCAGGTGGGTATTCACTAGTTAGGTGGGTATTCACTAGTTAGGTGGGTATTCACTAGTTAGGTGGGTATTCACTAATTAGGTGGGTATTCACTAGTCAGGTGGGTATTCATAGGAGAGTATTCACTAGTCAGGTGATTATTCATAGGAGAGTATTCACTAGTCAGGTGGGTATTCATAGGAGAGTATTCACTAGTCAGGTGGGTATTCATAGGAGAGTATTCACTAGTCAGGTGGTTATTCATAGGAGAGTATTCACTAGTCAGGTGGGTATTCATAGGAGAGTATTCACTAGTCAGGTGGTTATTCATAGGAGAGTATTCACTAGTCAGGTGGGTATTCATAGGAGAGTATTCACTAGTCAGGTGGGTATTCATAGGAGAGTATTCACTAGTCAGATGGGTATTCATAGGAGAGTACTCACTAGTCAGATGGGTATTCATAGGAGAGTATTCACTAGTCAGATGGGTATTCATAGGAGAGTATTCACTAGCATTCATTGCACCACAGTCAGTCAGTTCATCACGTGACAGTGGCTAGCGAGTTCGAGTCACAGTAAAGCTGACTCAGCAAATTAAATGTGACGCACCATTCAAACCGAACATTAAACACGTAGTTATTTGATGGACATTCTAGGAACATGCCACTCTCTGATATGGTAAAAAAACATCACACATATTTGAAAATGAATGAAAGTCTAAGTTGTGAGGTGAAATGCATGGTGTTCACATTTTACTCAATATTCTTAATAATAAATCCCGAGGAAGAAGTGTTACTTTAAATACAGAGGTGATCAAATGGGAGGAGGAAGGGTACAGTCGTTAGTGCAAAGGGAATATTGATATCATTATTTGAAGTAATAAATAGATTATAAATCTATCTATTGACCTCACTCAACAGGATTTTGTTTTCTTTAGCAACATGACAATTAGATTTCTAAAAAGTTCAGATATTTCTTCATTTCTACGCTAACAAAGCAACCGATTGAATCGACGGGGCGAATAATTCCCACTAACTGGGTGAGACAAGTTAGTTCGACATCTCACTAAAAAATAGAGTCTCCATCAACTCCACTGCTCCGAAATGGCAGCAAAGAACATCACATGAGATGGCTAAAAATAAACGCTTAGCAACTTCTCAGAGTGTGTTGTTGTGTGCATATCAGCTGTTAGGTACACACGTACAGTCGTACACACTAGGTACGATAGGTGAACCTACGCTTGAAATAAACTAGAGTGAAGAAAGGAGAAAAGCCACAATGTTGAAAAGGCAAGCGAAGTATTGAGATGGTGAGTATGAGTAAGTATTTCCTAGTTAGTATATCCTGAGGGTGGTGAGTGCAGAGGGCTGCATTGCTCACATTCTTCAGTCAAACAGGTTGCTAGAGAGTCTGACCGCTAGAATCACCTAGCCACGGCAGAAGCTACCCAAGCAACGGCTCTGATAAATTAGATCACACACTACTTTAAATTAACTAACAACAATGTAACCAAAGAGATTTAACTCCAGTGAGTGTTCGGTGCAATGAATTATCCCGAATTTACCACTAACATGAAAAATGAGGCAACATCTAGTAAGCAGCTGACTATCAACCTTTTCGCCAATTTATCCTGCACTAATTAATGATAAAATAGCCACCAACATTGCTGGAATATTTCTCACCCAGAAAGAGAAGTCTGCCGAATGAGAGTCACATTCAGATTTATCAAAGTAACAGTATCAGTTTACTATATACAGTCTTTCAGGTAGCTATTTCTAGAACAAATTGGCTAAATTGATAGACCTCATTGTTTTCTTTTATTATTGTACGTAGGGTGGAATAAGAAGCGAGAGAGTGGGTAGGTAGGGTTGAGGCCAGTGGCCCTTTCTAAGAAAACATGCAAACTACAGTGCTCGGGGCAACGAGAACACTCTTATTTAGGCTCTGCTGGCTCAACTAGCTGTGAATTTCATTGAGAGAACTAACTACACAGCCTACTTCAACGCAACAGCAATGAAACAACAAAGTCGCTGAAAGAGAGTTCACAACTCTGGAAAAAAACACTCTTCGAACGAATGAAGGTGACTCAGCACTATTTTGCTGAATCTATTAACTTTTAGAAAAAATAGCCCAGCTGAATATGGAGCGGATTGAGTCGGTGTTTTGTTTCGATTATCTAACATTAGAAGACTCTATGATTGGCTAAAAATATCAAATATAAATATTTAAAGGAAATGTTTTTCAAATATTGATGCTATTTCAATTTGAGTGTCTATAAATCAAAGTCTATTGTTTCCAGACGTACGAAGGTCACTAATGTGATGACTTTATGTTTTCTTCGAAGTGTTCAGATCGGAAATGACTGCACACTCCAGAGTACTAAATGGTGACACACATGTAGTGACAATGGGGCAACTCTCATGTCACATGCAACAGAACAGCACTTCGAAATAAGAAGTAGAGTATCTAACGCTATTACCACCCAACAGAGAATTTGACTGCTTTTACTTTTCTAACATTATAATCTCAAAGAGAGATATTCTGCAGTTCATAGGTAGCTGGCACTAACAATTTCCTTTGGTTCATCTTTTTCTTTCAGAGTATTTATTGGTAGATATTGCCATAATGAACTCTTACAAACATTTTACAGTATGAGGATATTCTATATTTTCCATTTCACGGGTGGGCAATCTTCCATAAACTTCTTTGTCTTTTTAAATCATGGATGGATAATCCCCCATAATCATCTTTTACCTGCCATTTCACAAGTAGGAATTTTTTTGTCTCCCTTCTCATGATTATGAAAATTTTCCATGATGGTCTTTTCCCGTAAATTTCACGGGTGGGAAAATGTTGGTGTCTCCCATTCGTGGGTGGGCAGTTTCCCATAGTGTCTTTGTCTTGCCGTATAACATGGGTGGCGATGTTGTGAACATTTAGAATATCATGGGCGTTATTTCTGCAGCTTTCATAACATTATGTAAATTCATTGTTATTTAAGATAGAAATTCTTTAAGTTATCGACAAGGTTTATCTTCTTTAATACTGTTAGTCTGTTAAGAAATGACTCTATGCATTATTTTATTTCCTAACTGCAAGTGAGTTGCGTTGTGTCTTTTTCTCACGTGTTTCACCTTCCCATTGCTTGCAGGATATTGTGTCCTGTAGTTCCGACCCCCAGTGACCTGTGGGGAGAGGGGTGATGGGGTGTAACAACCTCATCGCAGCTATGTTCACTCGCTTTTCTTGACAGACATTTAGGATCTCCTCAGGAGAAGTGTACTTAGGAGTTACTTTTGTACTGTTTCAAGATGGTACCTGACCCAGATGATGTGTGTGTGTAGGTCTCCACCCCAGGGAGTTCCTTACATTACATACTATATTTAGAGGCACTAGAAAATTTCTCTGCACGATCTTCCTCTCCTCAACTTGTTGACACTGTGCATTGCACTACATTTCAATAACATTCAACTAATAAAATGGTCTGTACTGCACTTAAATTGCTCTCTACGGTAAATCTCTAGTATAATATATTTACCTTTTAATTTCCAAAATGTTGTGAAATGAATTGAAATGATATTAGTAGTTCTTTCTCTTACGCATTGAATGTGTAGTACTGACTTTGACTAGTACCAATCACATCAATCATCATCACATCAAACTTTAGGGACTTGGTAGTTAACTGAATAGATCTGTCACTCGTTCCATTTACTAGAAGTAACTAATGAGTTAGTATATCTTTATTCACTTATATTCATACTATTCTTGAAGAACGTACCATGGATAATTACCATCCGATAGTCAACAACCGTTTTCTTCACATAATGTGTATTGTGTGATGCACAAACAGAGGCAAATAGGCTGTATCTGGTAATTATTTGTAAATTAATGTAGAAGTATAACGTCTGCTTCAGCCATATCGCTAACTTAAAAACGAAATTAAATACAGGGGACTGGAACAAGCAGTCAGAAAGTAAAGTGGCTCCATGAACAAAGTCACTTACCACCGTCAATGGTAATGCTCTTGAGTTCAGAAAAACTACTCCGTGAATGCAGTCACTTACCAAGGAATGTGACGAAAAGGGACACAAGCACCGATATCTGCACTCATTGATGGAAAACGAAAATGAAGAGGTGATAGTGCATCTCCAAGAGCCTATTTAATACAAAATCTAAGACCTCGTATAGTTGAAGAGCATAACCTTAGCGCTATCCTCTAAAACTGCAAGAAGCGATAAAACATCTGATATATGATGGTACATAGCAAACCACAGAATTCTATCGCTCATCTGACACAAAGTCAATGGGGAAAAGATGTAGAATGTACCACTAGTAGTGATATTCCCTCATACTCACTACCTCCACAAACACTGCAGCTCACTTACCTGTGGAAAAGAAAGAAAGTTAATGGGAATGAAAATAAGTGTTAGCTATGCAGAAAAGTTGCTACCTCTTTTCCAAAGGACTTAGTAGTAGAAGACGAGAAGTAAGTAGCTATAGGAAGAAGTTTGGCATTTCGATGGAAACAGGCATAACCCGTCATGAAATTATAAACAGGTAATGAATTGAGAAAGATATTTGGAATATTTTTGAAATATAATCTAGGTAAGGCGTAACTTTGCAATTCACGCTAAAAGTGTCTAATAGTAAATATCGAACTGGAACTATTGTTAGTAAAATTGTACGCATTGTTAGTACATTATAAATTATAATTAGGATGAAACAACACACTGCTCACAAAAATGAAATAAAGAAAATGTATTTTAAATTCGATTTACCAGCATATAAAATTGAAGAATTAATTTACTAATAGAATGTTCAAAAATATATAATTTTTTAGTTTAATACTTTGTAAATGAAACACACCGATGACAGGATATTGAACTGAGCTAGCAGTTGGTCTAATATCTTCTAATATTCAATATTATAATCATCAGCTGATAAATGACACTGCAGTTTAATTTTTCCTACAGAAAACACTGTACTTATGATGAAACTATAGAGCTGGGACAGAGTGGTTTGTCACTAGTACTTTGAGCGAGTCTCGTCTATTTATCTATTGGATTGCCTAGGGGCAACAATGGTAGATGAAAAACCTGGTGAAATGAACACAGAGAAACAATGTAAGAAAGTACCACCTACACCTAGTATCATGGTAACTAGAGCAGTGGGGAGTAGCATTGGCAATGAGTTAATGTTACACTCTACCAGAGTCACTCTACCAAAGTCACTCTACCAGAGTCACTCTACCAGAGTCACTCTACCAGAGTCACTCTACCAGAGTCACTCTACCAGAGTCACTCTACCAGAGTCACTCTACCAGAGTCACTCTACCAAAGTCACTCTACCAGAGTCACTCTACCAGAGTCACTCTACCAAAGTCACAGTCTTTTAGTCTATAGTGAAATCAGTTGAAGTTATTGAGTAATAAGCTAATAATGTAGTCTTTGGTGCCGTAAGCATGGCAATTAATGTGAGGGAAACGTGACAAGATACTCCTGGTGAGGGATTAGCAAATGTACAGTGCATAGATGCACTTGAGATGCTTTAGTACAAGCAAGGATGTACAGTGCAGAGATGCACTTGAGATGCTTTAGTACAAGCAAGGATGTACAGTGCAGAGATGCACTTGAGATGCTTTAGTACAAGCAAGGATGTACAGTGCAGAGATGCACTTGAGATGCTTTAGTACAAGCAAGGATGTACAGTGCAGAGATGCACTTGAGATGCTTTAGTACAAGCAAGGATGTACAGTGCAGAGATGCACTTGAGATGCTTTAGTACAAGCAAGGATGTACAGTGCAGAGATGCACTTGAGATGCTTTAGTACAAGCAAGGATGTACAGTGCAGAGATGCTTCAGTACAGGCAGAGCTGGAGAGTCTACCCACTGCCCCAGTGGGTGACAACATCGTTAGCATGCCTGTGGTCAGGAACAAAGAGGAGAGGAGAGTGTGGGAAAGAAACATAGGCAATGGGGAAGAAACATAGGCAATGGGGAAGAAACATAGGCAATGGGGATGAGAGAGCAATTGATTGGGAGACAAGAGGGGAGTTAATTGAAAACGTCAGTAACTACGATATAAATGTATGTATATAACTTTAGATATGATACACTGGTTTTAATGGTAATATTTGATATACATATAATATTTACATGAATGATATAATAAATCACGGTAGACATACTTCTGTGAGACTTTCTTTAGTGATGTAATAGACAATGGTAACTAGCGATGTGTAGTTGTTTGGGATGACAGGGAGAAGCAGAGAGATGCGTAAAGGTAACAAGAAATGAATGGTGATGTGATATCAGGACAGAGAAATTAATACAACACTCAATACTATAACCATAGTAAATAAATAGAAAAGTATACTAAGTTTCGAATTAATTGACGGTGAACTTGATCCATTCTTCAGAAACGATGTAAACAAATGGCGTCGCATACAGTACTCTCATGTATTATAAGTATTATAAGGTGAATATTATAAGTGAATAGAGTGTAAAACGTGATAAAAACAATTTTATGTAAGTTAATTTCCATGAAAATGCACGTTTAACTGAATAGTAGAACATTTTTTATTTAAAAACAAAATGGAAAATACTTTGTATGACGTCACTCAGAGTATTTTTTGATGTTCCAATATTGTACTTGGTATACTTCTCTATTTATTTACTATGACTATAACTACCGAACAGATAATTTGACTGATTTCTAACTTTTCAAACATGTGTATCTCATAAATTTCAAGTATCTACCAATACAAATTTATGAGAGACTAATGGTGAAAAGTGAACAACAGTCACATTAACTGCTCGGTAGTTCTAGTGTTGATGTTGGTTATAGTGTTATTACAACCGTTGGTATTGGAAGGACCATATTATTATAAGTAACGGACTTTATTGCGGATAGTACACACAGTGTGCAGATGTGCGGATAGTACACACAGTGTGCAGATAGTACACACAGTGTGCAGATAGTACACACAGTGTGCAGATAGTACACACAGTGTGCAGATAGTACACCTCACACTGGGCACAGCATCTCAACTTCCGGCTGAAATTAACTCACACAGTGTGTACATGGCGTCAGTGCGTATGTGTGTACACTCTAATAGGCCCTGCTGCCACTACTCGTGATACGCACTGCATTACATCTAGATTCTAGGGTGAGAGAAACAGCTATCGAACGTTTCCACAATTTCAATCACATAAGATAACCCAGTTAAAATACCCCATGGGCGAACCCCAATCCCTCGGGGGAGCTGTAAATCTGTACCCATGGCAAGTTTATCCGGGCACAGGAAATTCACGCAGTCAATGAAAATATCATAATTCAGTTTCGCATCCTCTGCAGAGAGCATATAGCCTATCATTAGAAATTTGTTCCAATCGAATCAGTTGATTATTGGAACAAAAGAATCAACGTTAGTATGTGCCAGCAACAAAAAAGAAATCCATACAAAATATTATTTTCTACCAATACAATAATTTTTTCGAAATTCTGCGTCCTAGAAATTGAAGTAAATGGTCCAGACCACCATTCACAGTTTGTTCCTATCAAATCTGTTAACTATTGAAGAAGAAAAACATTTTAGAGTCGGTAGTGGATGAGAAAAAGGCGTACGTAAAAATTGAAAATTCTACCGAATTTTGATATTTAAAACGGACAATTTTCGAAAAGTTGCTTCCTGGAAAGTGTTATTACCAAGTTACCATTTAAAGTTTTTCGTTTCGATCAAAAGGTTTCACTATCGAAGGAGTGGCAACTATTTCCCCCAAATCCCCAACAACAACAATCAGGGGGTGTGTGTTCTTAGGCTGCACTACTAGTGTGTAGCAGCAAATACATAATTAACATATGTCTATTTATCTATTATATAATCAAAAATGTGGAACCGTTGGATAACTCGACAATTATCCTACCATCCGTAAAGGGTCGTACACACGAATGGTTTTTTAAGTCTTTCCGCCAGACTTTTTGCTAAGCTCCTCCTAATTTTTCCACAAGAATATAAGAAAAAACGATATAGCTAATTATTATATAGTTTAGTTGGTATCCATGATACCTGCAGGTATTATGGATACCAACTAAAAAAAATAAACATTAGATCGTTTTTTCTTATATTCTCGTGGAAAAAAATAGGAGTATATTAGCAAAAAGTCTGGTGGAAAGACTTAAAAAATCCTACGTGTGTCAAGACGAACTGATAATAGTTGTTCTTAAGTCTGACAACTGTTTATATTATTAATTTATCTTCTTCGACGCATCCAAAGAAATAATATTAATGATACCAGGAACTAGATCAGTATAAATATTATAATGAAAAAAAATGTGAATAAAAAATCATGAATTGTTAACCAATAACTTCAGAAATAATGAACAAAAAGTTATATCACTTAGCTACGTAAAATTAAAACGAAAACGAACTTAGAAGAAAAAGTCAGATAGGAAAGTAGTTCGATCAACCAAATCACGATTAATAAATAAATCGGAGACGGTTCATGGATGTAGAGAAGCTACTCAGTGTAAATTACACACCATAAAAAGAAAAGCGAGCGAGTCATGGATAAACAATTAATTAAAATATATCTTATTGAGAGGAACAGTAGCAAACACTGCTAGTAAGGTCTGAAGTAACTTTGATGAATTGGTTAATAGGTAAAAATCACCAAACACTAGAACTAAGGTTACTGGTTTCAAATTTGGTTCTGTATTTTTATTATATGCAATGTAAGCTATTCTTGAAAAAATTACTTCTACTCTCCGAAATTCAAGAAAATAGAAAGTATGATTAATTGCCGACAAATTCAAAACAATAACAAAGTCTTACAAAGCTTTTAGACTGTTATAAATAGCTACCTACACCGTTACCTAACTACCATTACCCTAAAAAGAGCATTAGGTACCTAAAAGTGAACTATATACCTAATTGCCATCAAATTTACGATAATGCGTGATAAATTTCGTTTTATGACATTTTTTCTTCTATTTAATCTAAGGAAGTTTGACAGTGACGGTTGAGTGTTAATATTTCTTATATAATTAATTAGGAAACGAATGCAATTTCTTTTCTGTTATAACTGTTAAATGACCTTAGCTCTACAAATTTAAAATATTTCTGGATTTTTTTTAATTTAGAGTGGAGAGGAGTAAGAGTATCGAAATGATCTGTGAAATATCTAAATCAGAGTCTGCTTCCAAATAATTTAGCTATATAATAAACATATACCACACTGATCAATACAGGCAGACCACTTTGAGTAAACCCCGCTGTTATAACAGGATGACATAAAGCGGAGTTGACTCTGAGCTTACTTACATCAGTTGTACCGGAAAATTAATGTCAAACAATTTTATTTACATTGAAGGAACCATAGACAATATGGTACATATCATTAGTGTACCATGCAAACGTTCTTTGGTGTTTGTTAGTAGAAAACGAAAAGATTGGAGTAACAATGCTTCTTAAACCGCTTCAAGTTCCATTTTCAAGTTGATGTAAGGTACGCTTTTTGACTAGGAGCGATGTCTGCCTGTAATTACCATAGGTATTCGCTTTACAATTTAATAGTTTCTTTGGTTTTGTCAATTCAGGAGCTAAGTGTCTTATCTCAGTGAGAGATAACGATTCAACATGTAATTACATATAAACAACATCCGAGCAAATGGTATTAATATCTCTTATCTTCTCCTTCCGTTCCCAAGTACACGTGGAACTGATAACGATAAAAGATAGTGAACCTTGTTTACTTGCACAAAATTTTAATAAAGTCAGAAATCAGCTGATTGAGCTTACAATGAATCCGTAAAATTAATACAAGAGATAAGAAATTAGAGCTTATTTTCTACACCACTTTTCAATAAAGGGGGGGGGGGGTGATGTTATCAGCTGATGTTGTTAATAGATAAGATAAGGTAGAGTATTGCGCCACCATAGGAAAAGGAGCTCAAAATCACTTCTCATGACGACTCACAAATAATTAATTCAATGTTGATATATTTATATATGAGTGATATATCTCAGCACACAATATCCATTCATGATCAAGACCATTTCAAAAATTAAATAAACTATTAGGGTAAGTTACGAATTATCGGTCGGTACTACATCTTCGGTCATATAAGAAAAAAAAACAATATAGAAATTATTTTTATCTCACAGTTTTATCTAATAATATTAATTATCTTGTTTTTTCTTATATGTCCGAAGATGTGAAACTGACCGATAATTCGTGACCTACGCTAATCATTTCTCTGGTGTTTTAAGCATTAGAAGTAGCTATGTTAAGAGTAGCAGTTTATTGTGAGGTGTTGATAGGCTGAGCAAATAGAGTTTGAAAGAGCCTATAGGTGTCAACTGAGCGTGCTGAGTGCTTAACAAAAACCAAGTCCAACTGTCACCTAATTACAGTTATTAAGAATCAATCAGTGCACGCAATGTGACCAGAGCAACGCCACCTGGTGACTAGACCTGACACTCAAAGGCACATCCTATTGGCAAAACAGAGCAATTGGAAATCGCTAATAGAAATTGTGTAGGTGTATTCTCTTTCATGGGTGAGAAACGTTTGTGAGTAACAATAAACAGAGTTAAGTTGATACTCAAGATAAAGTTATGGTGGGGCAGTGGAAGATTGCAAGGGTGTCTCCTCTCACTTTTCCATCGCCCAACCATAACTTTCTCTCAGGGTAAATGTTCCATTTAATTCTGATTGCAGTGTTCTATTAATTTTCCTAGAAAGCAGTTAATTTAAGAGAACACGTTACTGTAAATGCAAGAGGTGGTAAACTTCACAGGTAACTTAATTGTGATGGGTAGGCCTATAGTGGTGAATGGAAGGCATCATCACCAGTCATCACTCAGTCAGAAATTGATTTATAACAGCCTATTTGTCACTCATTGGGCCTATGGAACATACCATACAGACCTATAGTCTAACCATACGTTTATCAAATACCATAATGAAAATTATAGGCGCAGAACCATCGAACAAACTGATGAAATACTGTACTGTACTTACAAATAGTCTAATAAACCAGTAAAAGAAAAGCTTCTCAATATTATAAGTTCACTTTAACAACATAAACTTGATCCGTACCTTCAGAAAAAGCAAAAAAATTAAATTAATAATGACTAATAGACGATAATATTATATTGCACTGTGTTTAAATTCGTGTAAATGGCAGCAATTGTAGAACCTTCTATTTTTCTGTATGGATTAATATTTTAAAATTAGCTATGTACGAAAATTAAAATGAATGAAATTACAAAAATTGATACCCATTCAATGATAACAACTTATTATTATTGTGTTGCTTCGACGAGGAAATATTCTCCTGATTCAAAAAGTTGATGGTGTGAGAGTACAGTGCTACCAGTTGTTGGTGTGAGAGTACAGTGCTACCAGTTGTTGGTGTGAGAGTACAGTGCTACCAGTTGTTGGTGTGAGAGTACAGTGCTACCAGTTGATGGTGTGAGAGTACAGTGCTACCAGTTGTTGGTGTGAGAGTACAGTGCTACCAGTTGTTGGTGTGAGAGTACAGTGCTACCAGTTGTTGGTGTGAGAGTACAGTGCTACCAGTTGTTGGTGTGAGAGTACAGTGCTACCAGTTGTTGGTGTGAGAGTACAGTGCTACCAGTTGTTGGTGTGAGAGTACAGTGCTACCAGTTGATGGTGTGAGAGTACAGTGCTACCAGTTGTTGGTGTGAGAGTACAGTGCTACCAGTTGTTGGTGTGAGAGTACAGTGCTACCAGTTGATGGTGTGAGAGTACAGTGCTACCAGTTGTTGGTGTGAGAGTACAGTGCTACCAGTTGTTGGTGTGAGAGTACAGTGCTACCAGTTGTTGGTGTGAGAGTACAGTGCTACCAGTTGTTGGTGTGAGAGTACAGTGCTACCAGTTGTTGGTGTGAGAGTACAGTGCTACCAGTTGATGGTGTGAGAGTACAGTGCTACCAGTTGATGGTGTGAGAGTACAGTGCTACCAGTTGATGGTGTGAGAGTACAGTGCTACCAGTTGATGGTGTGAGAGTACAGTGCTACCAGTTGATGGTGTGAGAGTACAGTGCTACCAGTTGTTGGTGTGAGAGTACAGTGCTACCAGTTGTTGGTGTGAGAGTACAGTGCTACCAGTTGTTGGTGTGAGAGTACAGTGCTACCAGTTGATGGTGTGAGAGTACAGTGCTACCAGTTGTTGGTGTGAGAGTACAGTGCTACCAGTTGTTGGTGTGAGAGTACAGTGCTACCAGTTGATGGTGTGAGAGTACAGTGCTACCAGTTGATGGTGTGAGAGTACAGTGCTACCAGTTGATGGTGTGAGAGTACAGTGCTACCAGTTGATGGTGTGAGAGTACAGTGCTACCAGTTGTTGGTGTGAGAGTACAGTGCTACCAGTTGATGGTGTGAGAGTACAGTGCTACCAGTTGATGGTGTGAGAGTACAGTGCTACCAGTTGATGGTGTGAGAGTACAGTGCTACCAGTTGATGGTGTGAGAGTACAGTGCTACCAGTTGATGGTGTGAGAGTACAGTGCTACCAGTTGATGGTGTGAGAGTACAGTGCTACCAGTTGATGGTGTGAGAGTACAGTGCTACCAGTTGATGGTGTGAGAGTACAGTGCTACCAGTTGATGGTGTGAGAGTACAGTGCTACCAGTTGATGGTGTGAGAGTACAGTGCTACCAGTTGATGGTGTGAGAGTACAGTGCTACCAGTTGATGGTGTGAGAGTACAGAGCTACCAGTTGTTGGTGTGAGAGTACAGTGCTACCAGTTGTTGGTGTGAGAGTACAGTGCTACCAGTTGATGGTGTGAGAGTACAGTGCTACCAGTTGATGGTGTGAGAGTACAGTGCTACCAGTTGTTGGTGTGAGAGTACAGTGCTACCAGTTGTTGGTGTGAGAGTACAGTGCTACCAGTTGATGGTGTGAGAGTACAGTGCTACCAGTTGTTGGTGTGAGAGTACAGTGCTACCAGTTGTTGGTGTGAGAGTACAGTGCTACCAGTTGATGGTGTGAGAGTACAGTGCTACCAGTTGTTGGTGTGAGAGTACAGTGCTACCAGTTGTTGGTGTGAGAGTACAGTGCTACCAGTTGTTGGTGTGAGAGTACAGTGCTACCAGTTGTTGGTGTGAGAGTACAGTGCTACCAGTTGTTGGTGTGAGAGTACAGTGCTACCAGTTGTTGGTGTGAGAGTACAGTGCTACCAGTTGTTGGTGTGAGAGTACAGTGCTACCAGTTGATGGTGTGAGAGTACAGTGCTACCAGTTGTTGGTGTGAGAGTACAGTGCTACCAGTTGTTGGTGTGAGAGTACAGTGCTACCAGTTGTTGGTGTGAGAGTACAGTGCTACCAGTTGATGGTGTGAGAGTACAGTGCTACCAGTTGATGGTGTGAGAGTACAGTGCTACCAGTTGATGGTGTGAGAGTACAGTGCTACCAGTTGATGGTGTGAGAGTACAGTGCTACCAGTTGATGGTGTGAGAGTACAGTGCTACCAGTTGATGGTGTGAGAGTACAGTGCTACCAGTTGATGGTGTGAGAGTACAGTGCTACCAGTTGATGGTGTGAGAGTACAGTGCTACCAGTTGATGGTGTGAGAGTACAGTGCTACCAGTTGATGGTGTGAGAGTACAGTGCTACCAGTTGATGGTGTGAGAGTACAGTGCTACCAGTTGATGGTGTGAGAGTACAGTGCTACCAGTTGATGGTGTGAGAGTACAGTGCTACCAGTTGATGGTGTGAGAGTACAGTGCTACCAGTTGATGGTGTGAGAGTACAGTGCTACCAGTTGATGGTGTGAGAGTACAGTGCTACCAGTTGATGGTGTGAGAGTACAGTGCTACCAGTTGATGGTGTGAGAGTACAGTGCTACCAGTTGATGGTGTGAGAGTACAGTGCTACCAGTTGATGGTGTGAGAGTACAGTGCTACCAGTTGATGGTGTGAGAGTACAGTGCTACCAGTTGATGGTGTGAGAGTACAGTGCTACCAGTTGATGGTGTGAGAGTACAGTGCTACCAGTTGATGGTGTGAGAGTACAGTGCTACCAGTTGATGGTGTGAGAGTACAGTGCTACCAGTTGATGGTGTGAGAGTACAGTGCTACCAGTTGATGGTGTGAGAGTACAGTGCTACCAGTTGATGGTGTGAGAGTACAGTGCTACCAGTTGATGGTGTGAGAGTACAGTGCTACCAGTTGATGGTGTGAGAGTACAGTGTTACCAGTTGATGGTGTGAGAGTACAGTGCTACCAGTTGATGGTGTGAGAGTACAGTGCTACCAGTTGATGGTGTGAGTACAGTGCTACCAGTTGATGGTGTGAGAGTACAGTGCTACCAGTTGTTGGTGTGAGAGTACAGTGCTACCAGTTGTTGGTGTGAGAGTACAGTGCTACCAGTTGATGGTGTGAGAGTACAGTGCTACCAGTTGATGGTGTGAGAGTACAGTGCTACCAGTTGATGGTGTGAGAGTACAGTGCTACCAGTTGTTGGTGTGAGAGTACAGTGCTACCAGTTGTTGGTGTGAGAGTACAGTGCTACCAGTTGTTGGTGTGAGAGTACAGTGCTACCAGTTGTTGGTGTGAGAGTACAGTGCTACCAGTTGTTGGTGTGAGAGTACAGTGCTACCAGTTGATGGTGTGAGAGTACAGTGCTACCAGTTGATGGTGTGAGAGTACAGTGCTACCAGTTGATGGTGTGAGAGTACAGTGCTACCAGTTGATGGTGTGAGAGTACAGTGCTACCAGTTGTTGGTGTGAGAGTACAGTGCTACCAGTTGTTGGTGTGAGAGTACAGTGCTACCAGTTGATGGTGTGAGAGTACAGTGCTACCAGTTGTTGGTGTGAGAGTACAGTGCTACCAGTTGATGGTGTGAGAGTACAGTGCTACCAGTTGTTGGTGTGAGAGTACAGTGCTACCAGTTGTTGGTGTGAGAGTACAGTGCTACCAGTTGTTGGTGTGAGAGTACAGTGCTACCAGTTGATGGTGTGAGAGTACAGTGCTACCAGTTGATGGTGTGAGAGTACAGTGCTACCAGTTGATGGTGTGAGAGTACAGTGCTACCAGTTGATGGTGTGAGAGTACAGTGCTACCAGTTGTTGGTGTGAGAGTACAGTGCTACCAGTTGTTGGTGTGAGAGTACAGTGCTACCAGTTGATGGTGTGAGAGTACAGTGCTACCAGTTGTTGGTGTGAGAGTACAGTGCTACCAGTTGATGGTGTGAGAGTACAGTGCTACCAGTTGATGGTGTGAGAGTACAGTGCTACCAGTTGGATAAGCGCATAGTAGCTTATATGCATCCATAAACTAGGAATAGAAAAAGAAACATGTACATGATATAATATATATATACTTTGACTTGAGAAAATAAATTGACTGAGTTGATACATGATGAGTTCTATCTTGACATGATACAGTACTGTTGAAGCAGTACTTTGCAACACATGACTCATAGATGACATGATACAGTACTGTAGAAGCAGTACTTTGCAACACATGACTCATAGATGACATGATACAGTACTGTAGAAGCAGTACTTTGCAACACATGACTCATAGATGACATGATACAGTACTGTTGAAGCAGTACTTTGCAACACATTACTCATAGATGACATGATACAGTACTGTAGAAGCAGTACTTTGCAACACATGACTCATAGATGACATGATACAGTACTGTAGAAGCAGTACTTTGCAACACATGACTCATAGATGACATGATACAGTACTGTAGAAGCAGTACTTTGCAACACATTACTCATAGATGACATGATACAGTACTGTTGAAGCAGTACTTTGCAACACATTACTCATAGGTGACATGATACAGTACTGTTGAAGCAGTACTTTGCAACACATGACTCATAGGTGACATGATACAGTACTGTTGAAGCAGTACTTTGCAACACATTACTCATAGGTGACATGATACAGTACTGTTGAAGCAGTACTTTGCAACACATTACTCATAGGTGACATGATACAGTACTGTTGAAGCAGTACTTTGCAACACATTACTCATAGATGACATGATACAGTACTGTAGAAGCAGTACTTTGCAACACATGACTCATAGGTGACATGATACAGTACTGTTGAAGCAGTACTTTGCAACACATGACTCATAGGTGACATGATACAGTACTGTTGAAGCAGTACTTTGCAACACATGACTCATAGTTGGTAAACAGGCGGAAACAACACACCTGGGAGTGCTATTGTCTTCGGTGTTTATAACTCAGCCTTAGAAGTTATGTACACTAATACCGATCACCATACTTACCTAACGCCATGCCTATGTAGTTGATAAGGCTAGCACAAAATAAAAACTACTATCTATTATGTTGATAGTAGGGAACATTTGAGAGTATATCCCAATATTCTACATCACCCACCCAGTAACTTACATAGGAAAAGTGATAATTAGGGAGTCTGGAGACAGAGGATGTAAAGAATCATCAACAAACTTCCTAAACCACACACACATTTCCACTACAACCACACACACCACCTCCACTACAACCACACACACCACCTCCACTACAACCACACACACCACCTCCACTACAACCGCACACACCACCTCCACTACAACCACACACACCACCTCCACTACAACCACACACACCACCTCCACTACAACCACACACACCACCTCCACTACAACCGCACACACCACCTCCACTACAACCACACACACCACCTCCACTACAACCACACACACCACCTCCACTACAACCACACACACCACCTCCACTACAACCACACACACCACCTCCACTACAACCACACACACCACCTCCACTACAACCACACACACCACCTCCACTACAACCACACACACCACCTCCACTACAACCACACACACCACCTCCACTACAACCACACACACCACCTCCACTACAACCACACACACCACCTCCACTACAACCACACACACTACCTCCACTACAACCACACACACCACCTCCACTACAACCACACACACCACCTCCACTACAACCGCACACACCACCTCCACTACAACCGCACACACCACCTCCACTACAACCACACACACCACCTCCACTACAACCACACACACCACCTCCACTACAACCACACACACCACCTCCACTACAACCACACACACCACCTCCACTACAACCACACACACCACCTCCACTACAACCACACACACCACCTCCACTACAACCACACACACCACCTCCACTACAACCACACACACCACCTCCACTACAACCACACACACCACCTCCACTACAACCACACACACCACCTCCACTACAACCACACACACTACCTCCACTACAACCACACACACCACCTCCACTACAACCACACACACCACCTCCACTACAACCGCACACACCACCTCCACTACAACCGCACACACCACCTCCACTACAACCACACACACCACCTCCACTACAACCACACACACCACCTCCACTACAACCACACACACCACCTCCACTACAACCACACACACCACCTCCACTACAACCGCACACACCACATCCACTACAACCGCACACACCACCTCCACTACAACCACACACACCACATCCACTACAACCACACACACTACAACCACACACACCACCTCCACTACAACCACACACACCACCTCCACTACAACCACACACACCACCTCCACTACAACCGCACACACCACCTCCACTACAACCACACACACCACCTCCACTACAACCACACACACCACCTCCACTACAACCGCACACACCACATCCACTACAACCGCACACACCACATCCACTACAACCGCACACACCACATCCACTACAACCGCACACACCACCTCCACTACAACCACACACACCACATCCACTACAACCACACACACTACAACCACACACACCACCTCCACTACAACCACACACACCACCTCCACTACAACCACACACACCACCTCCACTACAACCGCACACACCACCTCCACTACAACCACACACACCACCTCCACTACAACCACACACCCCACCTCCACTACAACCGCACACACCACATCCACTACAACCGCACACACCACATCCACTACAACCGCACACACATCATAAATTTCACAGTCCATACAATTTGGGGACAGTAATTCTTTTTGTTGTCCAAAGGGGAATTCTTTAAACGAAGTAAGAGCCTCGGGACAGAGTAACTGAATGGGTGAACCAGTGACTGAATGAGTGAACCAGTGACTAAATGAGTGAACCAGTGACTGAATGAGTGAACCAGTGACTGAATGAGTGAACCAGTGACTGAATGAGTGAACCAGTGACTGAATGAGTGAACCAGTGACTGAATGAGTGACCCAGTGACTGAATGAGTGACCCAGTGACTGAATGAGTGACCCAGTGACTGAATGAGTGAACCAGTGACCGAATGAGTGAACCAGTGACCGAATGAGTGAACCAGTGACCGAATGAGTGAACCAGTGACTGAATGGGTGAACCAGTGACTGAATGGGTGAACCAGTGACTGAATGGGTGAACCGGTGACTGAATGGGTGAACCGGTGACTGAATGGGTGAACCAGTGACTGAATGGGTAAACAAGGGAATGAATGGGTAAACAAGGGAATGAATGGGTAAACAAGGGAATGAATGGGTAAACAAGGGAATGAATGGGTAAACAAGGGAATGAATGGGTAAACAAGGGAATGAATGGGTGAACCAGAGAATTAATGGATGAACCAGAGAATTAATGGATGAACCAGAGAATGAAAGTAGAGTTTACTATATATCCAATGTATCACACCATTCTAGACATGGTATCCCTGGTACCACACCATTACAGACATGGTATCCCTGGTACCACACCATTACAGACATGGTATCCCTGGTACCACACCATTACAGACATGGTATCCCTGGTACCACACCATTACAGACATGGTATCCCTGGTACCACACCACTACAGACATGGTATCCCTGGTACCACACCACTACAGACATGGTATCCCTGGTACCACACCACTACAGACATAGTATCCCTGGTACCACAACACTACAGACATAGTATCCCTGGTACCGCAACACTACAGACATGGTATCCCTGGTACCACACCACTACAGACATAGTATCCCAGGTACCACACCACTACAGACATGGTATCCCTGGTACCACACCATTACAGACATGGTATCCCTGGTACCACACCACTACAGACATGGTATCCCTGGTACCACACCACTACAGACATGGTATCCCTGGTACCACACCACTACAGACATAGTATCCCTGGTACCACACCACTACAGACATGGTATCCCTGGTACCACACCACTACAGACATAGTATCCCAGGTACCACATCACTACAGACATGGTATCCCTGGTACCACACCATTCTAGACATGGTATCCCTGGTACCACACCATTCTAGACATGGTATCCCTGGTACCTTACAACTACAGACATGGTATCATTGGTACCACACCATTACAGACATGGTATCCCTGATATATAGACATGGTATCCATATAGCAGCGTATGACGTACAAGTTCGAAGAGAGAGTGACAATTGCTAGATAGGAATGCGCGGCATTTGTCTTGAGGTAGTGCCCAGTGCGCATGGTCAGCTTAGCTCCGCCCCCAGAAGGAGGGGAGATTTGTCTGACCAGAAGGAGGGGGGGGGGGTGGAAAGATAATGACTAAGAAAACAGGGTTTGCGAAACGTGCAGCAGGTATCCGTGCTACCGGAGAGAAGAGAGTGACTTAGGGGTAGCGTGGAAGGCATCAAAGGTACATCGTTCGTACAGGGAAATACTAAGTAAATAGTAGAAAAAAGGAGTAGTCGGTGATTTGGAAGTAATATTAATAGTAAAATATCATGGTACTCTAACAAATAGATTTAAAAAACTAATAAAACAGCTTGAAAAGATAATATAACTTATTATTTACATTACTTGTAAAACTTGTTACTATTTCTAAAACACAATATACATATATTGCAGTTAATAGAGCACGGTTATATTTAAAGTGGACTTCATGGCTACAGAAAGTAACTTGAAAGGAAACTGTTATTGGACTTAACAAATCATAAAATAGCTCATAACGTTAGTAATTAATGTATTGATGCAAAATTCGTTCATTGCTAAATATCTACAATTCCCCTTTATCAATGGCATATAATATTTAGTATTAATTCAATATATTAATGAAAAAACAAGTGATGCTCAAAAATATTAATGATGAGAAAAACAAAAGATAGCTTTGTTACAAGATGAAAACTTATGATGATATGAATCTAAATATGTTTAATTGTTGATGTGAAGCTATGTTGATAGACTATGTAGCTAGCTATGTTGATAGACTATGTAGCTACTATGTTGATAGACTATGTAGCTACTATGTTGATAGACTATGTAGCTAGCTATGTTGATAGACTATGTAGCTAGCTATGTTGATAGACTATGTAGCTAGCTATGTTGATAGACTATGTAGCTAGCTATGTTGATAGACTATGTAGCTAGCTATGTTGATAGACTATGTAGCTAGCTATGTTGATAGACTATGTAGCTAGCTATGTTGATAGACTATGTAGCTAGCTATGTTGATAGACTATGTAGCTAGCTATGTTGATAGACTATGTAGCTAGCTATGTTGATAGACTATGTAGCTAGCTATGTTGATAGACTATGTAGCTAGCTTTGTTGATAGACTATGTAGCTAGCTATGTTGATAGACTATGTAGCTAGCTATGTTGATAGACTATGTAGCTAGCTATGTTGATAGACTATGTAGCTAGCTATGTTGATAGACTATGTAGCTAGCTATGTTGATAGACTATGTAGCTAGCTATGTTGATAGACTATGTAGCTAGCTATGTTGATAGACTATGAAGCTAGCTACAGTAAGACACAAGGTGGTGAATGTAGCATCACTCTTTCTGAAGTATCGATCGATTTCTGTACTACAACCAATGGGACGGGTACACTAGTGCATGCTATATAACAACTAATAGCACTGACAGTTGCTATTAAAAGGTAAGGGAGCATTTCATCATCCTTATTACCAAAGTGATGACTATACATGAGTGTATAGTGGTGATAGTGACTGTTATAGTGATGATAGTGACTGTTATAGTGATGATAGTGACTGTTATAGTGATGATAGTGACTGTTATAGTGATGATAGTGACTGTTATAGTGATGATAGTGACTGTTATAGTGATGATAGTGACTGTTATAGTGATGATAGTGACTGATATAGTGATGATAGTGACTGATATAGTGATGATAGTGACTACTATAGTGATGATAGTGACTGTTATAGTGATGATAGTGACTGTTATAGTGATGATAGTGACTGTTATAGTGATGATAGTGACTGTTATAGTGATGATAGTGACTGTTATAGTGATGATAGTGACTGTTATAGTGATGATAGTGACTGATATAGTGATGATAGTGACTGTTATAGTGATGATAGTGACTGTTATAGTGATGATAGTGACTGTTATAGTGATGATAGTGACTGATATAGTGATGATAGTGACAGTTATAGTGATGATAGTGACTACTATAGTGATGATAGTGACTACTATAGTGATGATAGTGACTGTTATAGTGATGATAGTGACTGTTATAGTGATGATAGTGACTGTTATAGTGATGATAGTGACTGTTATAGTGATGATAGTGACTGTTATAGTGATGATAGTGACTGTTATAGTGATGATAGTGACTGTTATAGTGATGATAGTAACTACTATAGTGATGATAGTAACTACTATAATGATGATAGTAACTACTATAGTGATGATAATGACTGTTATAGTGATGATAGTGACTGTTATAGTGATGATAGTGACTGTTATAGTGTTGCACAACATGACAAACAGGAGAAGTTACTGTCATCACTAACAGGAGAAGTTACTGTCATCACTAACAGGAGTAGTTACTGTCATCACTAACAGGAGTAGTAACTGTCATCACTAACAGGAGTAGTTACTGTCATCACTAACAGGAGTAGTTACTGTAATCACTAACAGGAGTAGTTACTGTCATCACTAACAGTAGTTACTGTCATCACTAACAAGAGTAGTAACTGTCCATCACTAACAGGAGTAGTTACTGTCATCACTAACAGGAGTAGTTACTGTAATCACTAACAGGAGTAGTTACTGTCATCACTAACAGGAGTAATTACTGTCATCACTAACAGGAGTAATTACTGCCATCACTAACAGGAGTAATTACTGTCATCACTAACAGGAGTAGTTACTGTCATCACTAACAGGAGTAGTAACTGTCATCACCAACAGGAGTAGTAACTGTCATCACCAACAGGAGTAGTAACTGTCATCACCAACAGGAGTAGTAACTGTCATCACAAACAGGAGTAGTAACTGTCATCACCAACAGGATTAGTTACTGTCATCACTAACAGGAGTAGTTACTGTCATCACTAACAGGAGTAGTTACTGTCATCACTAACAGGAGTAGTTACTGTCATCACCAACAGGAGTAGTTAATGTCATCACCAACAGGAGTAGTTACTGTCATCACCAACAGGAGTAGTTACTGTCATCACCAACAGGAGTAGTTACTGTCATCACCAACAGGAGTAGTTACTGTCATCACCAACAGGAGTAGTTACTGTCATCACCAACAGGAGTAGTTACTGTCATCACCAACATGAGTAGTTACTGTCATCACCAACAGGAGTAGTTACTGTCATCACCAACAGGAGTAGTTACTGTCATCACCAACAGGAGTAGTTACTGTCATCACCAACAGGAGTAGTTACTGTCATCACCAACAGGAGTAGTTACTGTCATCACTAACAAGAGTAGTCACTATAGACAGCTGCAAGTGTTGCGCATGTACAGATGCTAGTAACATCAGCAGTAGATGTAACATCAGCAGTAGATGTAACATCAGCAGTAGATGCAACAACAGTGATATTTTTAAGTCTTTTGACTGATTAATGTTTGCAAAATATCTCCTCAGGTTTCCTCCAACTCAAATTCTCAAACATGAGATTATAGAGATGAGAGAGAGTCAACAGTCACCGTTTGTCTGTTGCTCTACATTCAAACGAACCAATGGGAGCACTTCATTCCAATCCACAGAGTGTGTAGTTAATATTCCTCACAAATAACTAACCCATGCTAACTGAAACATGATGGTAAACATTTAATTGATGCGCAGATGAAGTAAATACTCAATGGCAAATTAATTAATGGTAATAAGTCTAATAACGAAATTCAGACGCTGAAATGGTGACATATGGCAACTCTGTACCAAACAAACGCAGCTGACCACGTGTTTGACAGACCCTCCCCCCCCCCCTAAAAGAGGGAGGGGGAAACGTGAACTATGAGTGATTATAAAGACTCCAATGAGTGTGTGTAAGTAAGTACGTATGTTGCACACAGTTTGAACAGACTTCAACCGAAAAAAGAAACAGATGGAAAAATCATGAGAAAATATATTCCTAATTAGTATGCACGTGCACATCGTAAATCATGACACTTCCTTTAGTTGTTAAATGTAATAAAAAACAGTTATGCCATTTGCAAGGAAATCACGTGCTGGAAAAACACTATAGGCTAAGTTCCAAGTTATCGAACGGTTCCATATATTGAACCGTTAGATATATATTAGCTATATTCAATCATATGAGAAAAAATATATGTAATTTAACATGATAGATGCAGGTATCTTGGCTACCAAATAAAACGAGTTAAATGTAAAATTAGACAATTTTTCGTTATATGATCGAAAATATGGAACCGTTCGATAAGTTGGAACTTCCTCTAGAATGCTTTCCTACGTTACCTCTAAGGAGGAAAATATTATTAAATCGTTAATTGTGTGGTCAGAACTGTTAAATGGCTAAATATGGATGTACCGGAACATTATTATTTGTACCGAGATATCTCCTTTTCATACGTCAACACAGAGCTTCTTTAGAGTAAAGCATCAAACTATACCAAAGTGATGTGTACTAGTTAGTTGATAGTCCAATGCGCATGAAATTCACATGGAAAGTCTTTCAGTCGGAAGTGATAGATGCCGGTAACAGGTACTATCAACACAATAAGAGTGTACCACACACACACACACACACACTAAAGCTAAGCATCACAATGAGCTGATGGTACAAAGTACCTACCGACAACCTAAGGATTTACCAAACAATAAACCTCTGAGGAGATAGAATGGTACTATGCCCAGGCAACCATTCTCATTTTAAGTTGTAATAAAAATAATAAATTGATCATAACCTAATTTAACATTTCTTATAAACAGTAAAAGAAAAGTATATCTGGAAAAAATGTTTCACTAATTTCATATTTGAAAAAACAACTAATTAGCTGTAATGTTTGTAGATATTTTAAAATTGATCTGGGTAGATTACAGGAAAAATTTTCTTTGGTCAGATTTGAAAAAAGGAAATTAGAAAATTGTGAAAATAGCAACATACATCTAGTGACTTGTATCATTCATGCAGTGATTTTTTTTCTGATATAATAGAGAAGAGTGGCAAGATTCACAATAAAATGCATCTTTTCAATAAATAGCTAATGAATGATACAGAATATTTCAGAGTTATTAGAGACTAGGATTATTTCAAGATATAATTAATGTTCATTAGGTACATGCAGTGTGCACACTACTATTGCATAACAAAACTCCATAATAAAATATTCAATAATACAACTTTTAGGTATAAAATAGAAATATAGTTAGTACTACTCTTATTGTTCCAGTGATCATATTCAGTCACTTAAAACAAGTATGAAAACAGTTTTGTATAAATCATTAGAAGCATATAGTAATTAGTAGATATTCAATAGTTAGCTACTCAATTAAATTTCATACTTTCCTAAATGTAATCAAATTGAATCAAGTTGGCATTCAACATGATTGTAATTTGTATCAACGAACATATTAAGTCAGAATTCTAAAAGTCTCTCAAATAATGCATTTAAGGAGTACCTAATTTGATAGGTAAATGTTTTCAGTTTCAAGAAATGCCTTCAATAAGGCTTTGGCCAGCTCTTTGGCAAGTATAATCGAATAGAAAAAAAGAAAGTTAATTCAACCACCAACTTATTTTTCCACACTATTACTTTTTAATTTTTAACATGAGCTGATCAGTGATCACAAAATCTTTTCAAAAATTTTAAGCTACCATTTTCTATCATTTGATTCTTATAAGTAATAAATATTGGCTTGCTACATTGCATAATAACAAGCTACTAATCTATATGTACCTATATAAAAATGAATGAAATAGGTACAATTTAGAAAACTCTAGGTAATTAATCCATTTAATTGATTTAGTTATGAAGAAAATTATAGTGTTGTAACTTATAGATAAGATATTCAATTTATTTGGATTTTTTTCACTGTATTTTTAAGAGAAAAATAAAGTATTTTTAACATGTTTAGATGCTGTGCACTTTTAAAACTAACATAGATGATGCCTTACCTAACTAGGTAGTAGGTACCTACCAAAAGTTCCAATAATAATATAAATATTTTTACTATCCTACTAATTTACTGAATTATTAATTAGAGCAAGTAGGTACCTAATGAAATATTTGTTGGTTTCACATCTTTGATCATACCTTATAAAGTTATACCTAGGTATAAGGAAAATTAAAAAATATAGGTAGGTAGGTATACCTAATAATTATTTCATTTAGGTACCTACCATACAAATAAAATAAAAATTAAATACCTAATCATTATTAGGTATAGCTAATGTTTTTTCTTATCATCTTATGTGGCCCAAAATGTGGAAATGACAAATATACATAATTAATTCTTCTCTTCCCCTATAAGTAGGTACTCACTTTAGGAAATAAATCTGTCCCTGAGAGGTGAATGCTTGTTCCCATCCATGGGGCAGTGGGCCCTGTTCCTCTGCCAATGCATCAAAGGAGTGCTGCTTAGCGTGCAGAGACGCCTGCTGCTGAGCCACTGCAAAGGTCTGCTGCAGAGTAGCGGGGGAAGAGTGGTGCCTGAAGTGCTGGGCACCGCCGGGGGAAACTGCACCCCCTACTCTGATGGGCCCAGGACCACCACCTCCATAAGTAGAATCAGCTGAGCTCTCCCTAGAGTGGGACACTGAGGGGGAAGCTGGGGACTGTCTGTGTGAAGGCGGGTTAAAGAAGGAGGCGGGTAATTTTCGCATCTTAAATGGTTTCTGAAGCGGCATTGTCTTTGTAGGTTTTAAAACGCAATCAAAGAGAGCTTGTAGCTCACTATCGCTGTCTGCCCTCATGTGAACCACCGGGCTGCTGAGCTTTTGCTCTGCACCACTAACTTTATCATCCTTCTCCGAGGTATCCATCGTCATAAAATAAAAACTCAACACAACACCATGAAAATAAAAGAATAATGTAACATCACCGCACACACTCCCGTCTGAACGCACCCTGATGACTGAAAATGAATCAAATTGTGGAATGTGGGAGGGGCTTATCGATGCCAGATTGCACTATACATTAACTCATTAATGTTTAATTTTTTTATTTCATTAATGAATAACTTGAACAATTCTGAATATGCATATGCTTAGAATAAATATGATGCATTCATAACTTAAATACTGCTTAAATTTAATTATTAAGAACATTGTACATATCAATTTGATGGTGATGAAAAAGATTCCATAGTTGATAATATGCAGTTCTACACTTAAATTGATCCAAGTTTTATTTAGATAAATTTTCTAGTAAGTGTATATACAAATATTATTATCCGCTACTTCTAGATAAATACCCATGAATTCTTTAAAAAAAATATTATATCTGTATATTAATGTAATGTTTGATGTGACCGTCTACTAACCAATCGTAACCATGGAAACCAGGGTCATTCAAAACACTCTTTTTTTTTAAATTTCATTCTTATCTAACTCAAACTTCAACTTATAATATGGAATAAAATTCTTTTTAGTCAGTATATGGCATCACAATTATGAGCTCTAGAACTCCATCTAAGCATATAGCCTTTAATGTGAAAAGTAAGAGAGGCTTCTCTCCGAAATATAGTAAAAGTGGTACTGGTACTAAATGTAAAAATAGGTTCATTCAAAACAGAGGTAACAATGAAAGGAAGGTAGGTTAATTTTTTCTAATTTTAATACCTAGAATAAAGAGAAATACTCCCATCACTTTAAATACTCAAATAATTAAGTAGATACCTAGTTTAATTTCAAACTCAAACATACATTCAAATTTCTACACACCAGTTTCCTATTTGGTGCACTGAACTCCTCTGACTTTTTCAAAAATCTGAGAAATAGCTCCCAACATTTTTGATCAATTTGTCTAGTCCTCCAACATTTTTCCAGTTTCTCCTCCAAAAATTAATGGTAATATAGGAATTAATAGCTAAATATCCTCCGACATTGCAGGAATTTTTTTATTAGAGAAATTAAATATCTCCCGAGATATCATTATCATTGGAATTTACCACCAAATACAACCTGGTAGCCAAGTAATAAAGCATGTCCAAACTCGCCATTTTAATGGCGAGTTTGTGACAGTTATTTTGAGCCCTTCAATTGCAAATAGCGAGTTTTATATATTTTTCTCCTATGCTACAATGTTATTTTGGAGAGAATTAATGATAATTTGATCAATTTGGAGAGAATTTGTTGAATTTTGGAGAGAGCTGGAGAGAAGAATGGTGAGTTTATGAAACATACTATTTTACTTGGCCTGGTAGACTACACAATATAATTTATAGGCTTAAAAGCCTATAGCTTAAGCTGCTGCCTGCCTGCAGTCTGCAGATAAGTTATCATAGGTTAGGTATTATTATTAGGCCAGTCTACAAAAGATGCTTGAAGTTGTGAAGTTTATCCAGCAACTTTTGAGGCTTTTAAGTTAGGCTCCACTCTCCTGAATTATCCGGTGACAATTTTCCAATTAATTTCTATGTTATGCCAGATGGCTCATAAACTCTCCATTTGTCTCTCTCTCTCTCCTACTCTCTTCAAAAATCACCAAATTTCTCTCCAAAGGACCAAAAGGATCAAATTATCATAAATTCTCTCCAAAATAAGCCAGTCTGCAGAATATGGAACATTTTTCCAAGATTCTCTGCGGGAGTTTTTGATTTGAGTTTTAGAAATTTGAGATCTCTGCGGGAGAATGAGATCATGAATTAATTCCTATGTTACCATTAATTTTGCTGCGGGAGAGGGGAGATTTTGAATTAATTCCTATGTTACCATTAATTTAGCTGCGGGAGATTCTGAATTTGCTGCTGAGAGTCAGAGAGTAACTCTCTCTTAAAATAAAGTCTCTGTGGGAGAAGAGACACATTCTGCAGACTGGAAAATAAGTAAATAACATTATAGCCACTAGCCAGTAGCACTAAGCCACTAACCAGTCTTTGATGGAAAAGATTCAAACTCAACGGGAAATCCATATTATTATGAGGTTATTTAAACTCAACATTGAAGGTTTTATCAGGTTTCAAGCTTTCGAATAATCGAATAGAAAGATTTCTATTCATCATCAGGAGAAAGGTGGAAAACTTCGACCTGACAATGAATTTTATGACCAATAGTTGTATGTTGGATACGTCTTTCTATTTCAGCTATCTATCTTTTTATTTATTTTTATTAATTAATCTATTAAAAATCGAAATATGAAACCAAAATTTTATACTACCTATAGCTACTGTTGACAACATTCATTCTCTAGAAATAATTCTACTTTCTTTATATTTGTAACAAGCTATAGAGGAGCGAAAAAAAAACCGTCAACCTCTATAACTATATGTCTAGTTCTTTTTGTTCATTTTTTTTTCACCTTATTATTATTATCATTATTATAATTTATTATATATATATTTTTATTATTATTTCTATAATATCTATTTGTGTCCTCTATTCCATGTGTGTTCTCTATTCGTATGCATTACTTATTCTTAAATGTGTCCCATTGATCCTATGTGTCTTGTTGTATATGTGTCCTCCCGATCCTATGTGTCCTCTTGGTCCTATGTGTCCTCTTAGTCCTATATGTCCTCTTTGTCCTATGTGTCCTCTTGGTCCTAATTGTCCTCTACTTTTTATTATTTTTATTCTTCAAACTATAGAGGCCCGATAGAAAACGGTCAACCTCTATAGCTATAAATCTTTTTCTTGAAATTTTATTTTATTTTTTTGATTCTTCAAACTATAGAGGCGCGATAGAAAACGGTCAACCTCCCTCTATATCTATATATTTCTTCAAATTTCTTTTTTCTATATTTCTTTTCTATTATTCTTATTTTTTATTTCAAATATACTCATGTCCACACATCTATTTTCAGTTTATTTTATATTGTTTTATAAAAGAGTCAACAGGAAATTTGAAACATTATAAAATAAACTGAAAATAGATGTGTGGACATGAGTATATTTGAAATAAAAAATAGAATAATAGTAAAGAAATATAGAAAAAAGAAATTTGAAGAAATATATAGATATCGAGGGAGGTTGACTGTTTTCTATCGCGCCTCTATAGTTTGAAGAATCAAAATAATAAAATGAAATTTTAAGAGAAAGATTTATAGCTGTAGAGGTTGACCGTTTTCTATCGCGCCTCTATAGTTTGAAGAATAAAAATAATAAAAAGTAGAGGACAATTAGGACCAAGAGAACACATAGGACTAAGAGGACACATAGGACCAAGAGGACACATAGGACCAAGAGGACACATGGGATCAGGAGGACACATATACAACAAGACACATAGGATCAATGGGACACATATAAGAATAAGTAATGCATACGAATAGAGAATACGCATGGAATAGAGGACACAAATAGATATTATAGTAATAATAATAAAAATATATATATAATAAAATATAATAATGACAATAATAATAATCGGCCTAAGGAACTATGCCCCGCATTTGTGGTTATTGCACCCCCCGTTTCCACGAAATATTCATTTTGCCCCGAAATATGGTAATTTTGACTCGAAAATTGGTTAATATGCTCCCTAGTGGTTATTGAACCCCAATTATCTATTTCACGTTTTCTTGAATCACTATTTATCGTTTTCTTACCAATTGAGGGCATACTAAGATAAATAGAAATTAAATTTTATTTAGAAAGTGCAAGACTTATGTTTTTAAAACATAGGCGAGATGATTTTAAAGCATATTATCGCTTGTTTGCGAGAACAGTGACACAACTCAAAATTAGCTATTTTCCTGGTAAAGCATTTAGATACCTGTAATGTACGTACATTTAATGTAAACTCGTTTAGTACTCAGCCTCTCTAGTGATCCATTTTTAAGATACATTTCTGCAACTTGCACCAAAATAATCAGCATTTTAAAATGAATTTGTCAATAGAGATAACTCAAAAACTCGATTTTTTGAGGTATGACGTTGTTTTCGCAAACAAGCGTTATATAAATGAGTATTTTTTATTTCAATAGAATTATATATAATTTAGTTATTATGATATCAATTTTTAAAATCAGATATCTTGTTCATACCGTTCTAATGTTTTTTTTTTGTAGAATTCAAATAGTAATTACACTTGATTGAGCTATATATAACTCCCATCAATTAGTTTTGCAAATAGATCACTACTGATTAGGGTTGTGACTATAAGCGCTTAAACTTTGAAGGATGAAAGCGCTTAAAATATGCTCTATAAGCTCAAAGTAATAAATGTAGGATCGTAGATTTCATTTACTATCACCTCTAAATTTTCCTCTTCCATCCTTGAGAGCAGTCACTGGTGCTTGTGTCCCTTTTCGTCACATTCATTGGTAACTGGTAAGTGACTGTATACATGGAGTAGCTTTTCTACATCCATGAGCTTGTCACCGAATGGTGGTAGGTGACTTTGTTCATCGAGCCACTCTCCAGTCTGACTACTTCTTCTTGGTTCATTGTATTTATTTTACTGTTTGACGTCAGCGATATGACTTATATGACCACACCTAAATTAAATAAGTAGGGTAGACTGGGGCAACGCGCCCACTCTGCCAAATTTTAAAATTGCTGTGGTATTCGTATTAGCAGTTATAACTTGCTTGTTGCAGTATCTGGCAACCCCTTAGGTGCGTAAACGTCAGGTCAAACACAGCTGTCTTCGAAGTGTATTATGCATCATAAAACCATTTTGTGATTTCAAACTAATTTTTAATGTTTTTTAAAACTTGTGCACTGCCTTTCACCTATCATAAGTGAATCCGAATTCGATATTGAACGGTAGTGCAACAATTTGTTGACCTTTTGAGACTAAAATCATGAAAATATCCCTGTTTGTTTAGTTATTACAACACTTTTGAGGCAAAGCGCCCATCCTGAGCGGGGCAAGGAGCCTAAAGTAGGCGCTTTGCCCCATTTGAGTGGGCGCTTTGCCCTGGTGAATTAAATACTACTTCAGTTGAACTAGAAAACGCTTTTCTTCATATATATGTTTACTTTCGGGATTTGAAAATGGTGCGTAACTAATAAAAAACTAAATCAATGTTTTTATGGAAAAAAACGTGGTGAAGCAATGGAGTAAGGTGGGACTCCACCAAGGCAACACGTCGCATGCGATTCGACAAGTTTGTACAAAAATCTTGCATGAAATGCAACATAAGTTGAATGTTGTTGTCGCAGGCAACAACTACAACAAAAATGTTGCCTGCAATTCAACGTATGTTGAATTCCATGCAACATTTTTGTTGAAAAATGGTCGAATCGCATGCGACGTGTTGTTGTGTTGCCTTGGTGGAATCCCACCTTACTCCATTGCTTCACTTCGTTTTTTTTCCATGAAAACATTGATCTAGTTTTTTATTAGTTACGTACCATTGTCAAATTCTGAAAGTAAACATATATATGATTCCAAAGCTCTTACTTCTGGAACTCCTAAATTAAGGAGATTTGTTACTAGTCTTATATTTTTCTCCGTGATAGTAACTGATGAGATCGAAACATCTGCTGCACTGGCAAATATGAGTGCCAATAACAGTAGGTTCACAAGAAGGAGTTAACCTTTTGTCTTCAGGAAGAAATTGATGGAAATGAAGCAGAAGCAAATACCTCCCTCACTATGACTTAGCATCCGGCCAACAATCATTGAGATACTAGTGATTGTATCATGTATAACAAATTATGCGACGTGTTATTTGTTAAATAAATAGTAGAAAAGATCCTAGGCAATAAAAACCTACTGTATGTATATTATACATAGTGTATTGCACGGTACTAGTATTCAACTGAGGGTATTAGAAATATCAAAAATAAATTCAATGAAATTTTATAAGTGGATTTGTTTTTTTGAAAATAATTTATAAATTTGAAAAGCTTAAAAATACTGAAAATTCAATTATTGATGATTTTCGTCTTCAGTGACTTTTCCTCTGACAGTACTTTTTTTATTGATGTAGCACAATAATCATATGACTGGACAAATAGAAACACTGATAAAACGTGATTAATAAATCGCTTCCTATAGTCTAATGCAAGCAATTCTAATTTGCAAGTGAAAATACTTGAAATCACAAATAATTGGAAGTAAACGTACGTCGCTTCTTCCTCTACATTCATCTAATTTTCTAACATCTTACTTGTGGGTTTGATTATCACTTGATCTAATTTAATAAACGTAATCATAGTATTATTTAATAAGTTGTATTCATTTAATTTCTAGCAGTTTTCGAGTAGTTTGTTTCGAAAGTTATATTATTTTAAATATGTAGTTTCGTTGTGTAAAACTTTAAAGTGAACATCCCTGTTGATAACATTTGACCATCACGTCACAGTCTGAAATCAAAGAGTAGGTAGCTACAATGAAAGGCGATTGATATTTCGCATCCTAAACTTTTCGGCTTAGGAAGTATGTCGTGAAGAGCACACAGCATTGTTAATTATCAATTAATTATTCATGACTAACAAAATAATAAATTTGAGGATAAGAATTATACGTAATAAGGTTAAGTGAGAATATATTCCAAGTACAAAAGAGAAAAATCTATTAGCTACAAGATACTTCCGTTTAAACAAAATATTACGACTTGATACAACAGAAAATAAATAGCTAAATAAATAAAATCCAAATAGCTTATCATTAGCTATTTAAAAAAAAGTAGTTTGGTGACCGTAACAACAAGAGTAAAAAATATAAACAAAAGTATGGATGTTATTTATTATTTGCTTTTGTTTATTGTATTTACTCTTGTTGTTACGGTCACCAAACTACTATTCAGCTAATGTTTTTTTTTTAAATAGCATTAGCTGAATAGTTGTTAGGTAATATATAATAGCTAGATATAATTTTAAACAGTGATTTAACACCATAATATGATGAAGGGATTAGTGATGACCTGAATAGTAAGTAGCTCATCAAATAATAGTTTAGTAGTCATTACAATCCCCGTACATTTTATTTCTCGAGTACCTGAGACGTGTACTTATTTGAATCACCTTATATTTTCTCAGAGGTCTCCCAGAGTCTTTTCTCAACCTCTCAGCAATAACTTTACTCTATATTTTAGAACCTGGAGGCAGCATATCTTCAAATATAGATACGAGCAAATTAGTCTCAGCATTCTTGAATTTCGATGTTCTTCGAAGTGAGAAGCCACTATCTTCATCATCATGCATTGAGGTTGTAGAAACAGTAATACCTTCACTTAGTGAATTCTCACCTCGAGGAGGTATAACTTCCTCTTCTGAATCCCAATCTTCATCTATACCTTTCCATTCATCTTTTTCATTTTCTTCATGTGTACATTCAGTAACAGAAGGGACAGCTTCACATTCATCTTGCTCACAGACTGTCGCGAGATTTTCATTCTTCTTGGAATATCCAACCTTTCTTTTTTTCTTTCTTGGAGGAGTTTCTTCTTCAGAACTTTCCCATTCCTGCTCATCTTTACCTTCATCATCCGATAAAAGTACCCTTTTGTGGAATTTTTTGTTACTGATTATTATTTTGGACTCATTTATGTTTACCAGATCATCGCCTTGCTCAGTATCAGTAGTTATTATCTCGTCTATTCCCAAGTCATCGTTCTCGTTTTCCACTGAGCACTCTCCTTCTTGATGAGAGAGTGTTCTAGCATCTAGATTCTCATTGGTAGGTTGTTGTCCCTTATAGTAGATGAAGCCAGTTGATTTTCATCACAGTTATCGATCTAAAGAAAGTACAAAAAAATAATCAAATAAAATAGCTACTAAACAGACGCTAATAAATGGAAAAAATTAACTTCAGAAGCTACAATATGGTTAGTAAATGTAGCTATGTGAATAAAATACTCACTTCCATAATATATGGTTCCATTCCATATCCAGTTGGATCCAGTGTCATAGGAACAGATGAAACTGGTTGATGGCATCAATTTTGCACCTAGAAGAAATGATTACTTGATTAAAAGATTAAATAATTAAAAACTTGAGAGCGTCACAGATCTATTCATAAGATCACAAAACATTTAGGAAAAAAAAGGTGGAAGAGAGATCAAATAGACTATTATTATAGCTAGCTACATGGGATACAGTAGATGTCCTACTCACTACAAGGTGTTTCAAAAGACATGAAAAGATTAAAGTCTCATAGAAGAGGGGACTGTAAAAGTACACTCCATGCACTACGTCGACTACTCGGATAGCACAAGTACCAAACCATGTCGAACTCAACCCAGAGCATGAATAGCAACAAGAGGCATCTACGGAAAAGAAATATATATATAGCTACACAGTACATCACCCATAGATGCAGAAAGAAGAATAAGAAGTAGAGGAAATACACAAATGTATACTGAATCATAAGAACATCAAATTACTCAAACAACATAGCTAAAACAATGGAACAAAAAGGCATACTTCATGATAATGAGAGTAAAGGCTGGAATAAATAATCTAACCTCGTAGAGATAAAATAGAAAGAAGAAAAGCAAGTAACTGACTTAGCTCCCAATTATCTAGAATATTGTTGCCAGCAATATTTTATCTGTCAGAGACTAGACACACTACAAGCCTAACTGACAGATAGCTAGATAAAAAAAAACATTAAAATATCATAATCTAATGAATTATCATACTAATTTTTTTACTTCCAATCAAAACTGATTACAAATTAAGGTGGATTATATGAACAAGATCAACTGAGGAGGCAAAATCAAATAAATTGAGTACCAGAGAACACTGAATGACCTGAAATTTACTCACATTTTTTAAATCATTATTTCTACATAATATTGTTCTACTCACCTCGATTGCATTTTGCAGTAGTTCTCCATTGTCAGACCAGCTGGCATCTTGCACTACATAGTAGCAAACAGGAATCGTGTTTATGTTTGTGTCCACAACAGAAGTGACAATGTTGGTGGGTTTGAAGGACTCATAATGATCTTGTGAGGTTACATGTAGAGGAGAAACTCTGGGCCTAGTGACCACAACAGAAGCGTCCATGTTGGAGCTTTCAACAAGATTAGTGTTGTTAACAGCTGAATAAATAGAATTAAAGTCATCTAGAGGACCATGAGTTGCAGTACTGTCAGCATTAAGAATTACACTTGTTGGAGCATCCTCCTCATTCTTCCTTATTGGTGCTTTTTTAGTGCTATTGAGAAAAATAAATAAAATAAAATAATTAACAAACTAGATATAGCTACCATCAAGTAGCTAAATATATAATCAAATATCATCAACACTCTAGACACATACGTGTTGAAAACATCAATAAGATTTTTATCCAAGATATTTCTTGATGGCTCCCATGTATTATGTCTGAAATAAATATGAAAAGCTTATGGAGTAGATCAGACAATATTCTCATTGTCGCATACAAAATTTAAAGATTAGGTACTAGCTATAGTCAAATGAAGTTTTATTCAAATATGCTTTAGAGAGAAGCTTTTCACTACTATTAAAATGACAGGAGCAAAATTATGAAGAAAATTAAAAAGCCAATTCTGTATAAATTTCAGTAGGTAGCTAGCTAAACAAAAATGATATTTTTTTTGTTCTCGACAAACCTATCTAAATAGCTAGTATGAGAGAGATTAAGTTGATTAATACTCACTCATCAGACCATCCACTCCATTTTACGAGATATTCAATCCGAACCTGCAGAAAATGTTATATCTTAATTAATAAAAGTGACTTTGGAGGAAAATGTTATAGCTATCTTAATTTGTTAAAACCTAATTAGCTACTGCAGTAAGTAGCTACAAAATTGTATTTCTTTAGTCCTATATGTAGCTAGCTAGTAGCTATAAAAAATAATTATTCATAATCTAGTTATGCCTAAAAAAGACTAGCTACATATCCTTAAATATATAATTATATATTAGCTATGAGTATTCAATAAATAGTAGCTAGCTATGAATTTCTTAAAATTTTAGTTGTACAAAATATCTGGAAATATAGCTAGCTAATAGCCATATAGCAAATATATTTATAGTTAATAAATTTTTGAAAGAAGGACAAATTGCAATAGCTATTTAGTTTCCATAAGCTACTTAATGATAGGTAGCTATATTAGTACATTAATTACCTTTAGTTTCCTCTTTTTAAGAATATTCTCTGCAATGTAGACACTTGAATCATCCATAGCTACCTTATATGATTTTAATGAGTGAATGTCATTATATAGGTAACTAGTGGTATCTGAAAATAAAATTATTACTTTAATATAGAATTAAAATGAAGTCAGAAATGAAACATTCACTGACTGCCATTCAACAATAGCTATTACCGATGTCAAAAACACCTAGAAATAAAAAGATGTTCTATAAAGCATCACATAGCCCAGTTTATATTTGGTGCACAGTGCACTGAACTGAACTCCTCTGACTTTTTCAAAAATCTAAGAAATAGCTGCCAACAATTTTCATCAATTTGTCTAGTCCTCCAACATTTTTCCAGTTTCCCCTCCCAAAATTAATGGTAATATAGGAATTAATAGGCTAATAGCTTAATATCCGCCGATATTGCAGGAATTTTTTATAAGAGAAATTGAATATCTCCCGATATATCATTGGAATTTACCACCAAATACAATCTGGCACATAGGCCATAGCTATGTTACTTATCACTATCAAGGACACTGAAAATATATATACAGTAATATACTTTAATACTTACTAACTATAAAACTAATAGCTATGAAAAGTCAATTTTTATTCCTTTTGAAGGTTCTTGAAGAACACTTTACAAGATTTTACAGGCACAGGCTGGCAATTCAAATTTATAAGTAATGTTTGAGAGTAGCTGTCAGTTGAAGCTAAACTTTCGAACAAATTGACAAATTTGGGACATGTCTAATACTCAGCCCGCCGCTGCGCCAAGTAAAATTGTATCTGTATGTCTCATTTGTCTCTCCAGCTCTCTCCAAAATTCAACAAATTCTCTCCAAAATGATCAAATTATCATTAATTCTCTCCAAAATAAAATAACATTGTAGCATAGGAGAAAAATAGAAAAAACTCGCCATTTGCAATTAAACGGCTCAAAATAACTTTCACAAACTCGCCATTAAAATGGCGAGTTTGGACACGCTTCATTACTTGCCAGTCTGAAAAGTATGACAGGATTTTTGGATTAATCCTGCGCCCAAGTCCTATTTAATTCCTATGTTCCCATGTTATTTGCTGCGCCCTAACCCCAATTTATGTCAAAAATCCTGGGTCTGAAGTGACCTTCTTTTCAGACTGGATTACTTGCCATGTATAAGAGTATGTCAGTTAAAGCCAATTAATTGGCTTAGATTTGAAATGGTCAAATCTCAGATATGTCTAATTGGCTTTAAATTTTGAATTAATACCTATGTTCCCATGTTAATTTTGGCTTGAAATCTTTAAAAAATGAGCCAAATTGGCTTGGCCTTGGCTCAGATTTTTGAAAAATTTTGGCTCAAAAATTGGCTTACAATTTTCCAGCCTCTGAAACATGGATTACTTGGTCTAATAGGTTATCCTCAGAGATTCTAAACATTCTAAAATTTGACTGAGTTTTGGAAATTTGTCTCAGAGTCTTAGAAAAATGTTCCATATTCCCAAATTTCCCAGTCTAAAGAATATGGGATATTCTCTATGAACAGTTTTTAATTATTTCCTATACCTAGGTATTTACATTAATTTAGATACAAACAATTCTGAATTAACACCTAGGCCTACCTATGTTTACATTAATTTATCAGAGAACAAAATTGAGATCTCTACGAACACTTTACCAGTTTCTGCAGACTGGCGCGGGCATATTCTGCAGACTGGCCGGGCATATTCTGCAGACTGGCCGGGCATATTCTGCAGACTGGCAGGGCATATTCTGCAGACTGACTGATCTTGGACTTGGACCCTTGGTGACCATTTCCTAATTAATTACCAAGTTTACATGTAATTATTGTTTATTGGACACATTTTTGGCAAATTGGGTGATTTTGGAGACAAGATTCAAAAAATGTTTGGTCGGACAGAAATTTGCCATCAAAATGAAATACTATAATCTCCTTTTCCCTGTACCACACCAGTGTAGGTAGGTATGTACTCTTACTCTCTACCTCCCTTTTCCATCTAGGTAGGTAGGTAGGTAGGTACTCTCCTCCCAGAGGCAGCTATCAACAATATTCTTCCTTTCCTTGATGTCCATCTCTCTTAAGACCTCTCAATCCAAACCCAACTCCCCCATCATTATCATCCACGAACGAATTCATCTCCTCTGCTATATGCCTGCCGCTCACATTCCTGCAGAACCACCAAGAATCTTTATCAAATCATAGTCTGTCAGTCAGTCAGCCATCTTTTTGAATTTCGCCTTTTCCGCGGCTTTATTGCGTGTTTACAATAATATCAGTTCACCGAGATCATTTGGTCATTTCGTAATAGGACAGGAAGATGAAACGCCATAAGAAGTAAAATGGAAAAATAAATATGAAGGAAATATCATTTAATACCCCATTATCTTTGTAATAATACACCTTTAATATACTTATAAATATAAAATTCAGGTAAATACATATTATAGATAGGCGAATGATATATTTAATACTGTTGCGAGAGACTTAAAAACAGATTATAAATGGGGTCAATATGCAACGCAGTATAGTAACCACCTCAAACTTATAAATCTAAACCATTTATTCGAAAGCTCAATATAAATTAAACTATGATCTGAAATACACTCATAAGTGAAATATTAGTTTTAAAAATTAACCATGGACAAAAAATTATACATTGAAACTTCCCAATAGTGAAATAACAATATCATAGTGATCATAAATCGTAATTAAAATTGGGGTCAATATGCAACGTGGTATAGTAACCACCTCAAACTTATAAATCTAAACCATTTATTCGAAAGCTCAATATAAATTAAACTATGATATGTAATACACTCATAAGTGACATATTAGTTTTAAAAATTAACCATGGACAAAAAATAATACATTGAAACTTCTCAATAGTGAAATAACAATATCATAGTGATCATAAATCGTAATTAAAATTGGGGTCAATATGCAACGTGGTATAGTAACCACCTCAAACTTATAAATCTAAACCATTTATTCGAAAGCTCAATATAAATCAAACTATGATATGTAATACACTCATAAGTGACATATTAGTTTTAAAAATTAACCATGGACAAAAAATTATACATTGAAACTTCCTAGTAGTGAAATAACAATATCATAGTGATCATAAATCATATATGCTTACTAATTACATAAACTATAGAATACAGCCTAACAAAAATTTGTTAATATATACAAAATGCATATCCCTCGATGTGTGCAAAATATCAAAGCTTTATATTAACGGAATGTTGAGAAAATAAAATTTATAGGAATATGTCAAGATTGATCAAAGCTGCTATACTTCCAAGAGTCTTGAAGACTTAGTAGACTTTTAAATTTTCGTTATTATATTATAAATAATAGTGTATACTGTAGTAGATCTCTCATAATTTCTATAATATGTGTAATTGACAATATCATAACTTATAGTGTAAATAGCACCTATAAATGAATATATTTAAATATATATAAGGTTTATTTTGTTCAATGGTTATTATGCCCCGCAAGTTGTAATTACACCCCTCAGCTTATTATTATATATGTTTAAAGATTGATTTTTTATTAAATAAAGCAATTTATGCAGGTTAACTGTATATGAATCTTTTTATAAGGTCAATATCTATAATTTGTGTGAAAAATATGTGCAATATATTCTTATTTTATTAATTTAATAAGCTGCGGGGTATAGTGATAAAAGAAATGCCCACTATAATAATAAGGGGCAAAAAAATGAACAAAAAGAACTAGACATATAGTTATAGAGGTTGACCGTTTTTTTATCGCTCCTCTATAGTTTGTTACAAATATATAGAAAGTAGAATTTTTTCTAGAGAATGAATGTTGTCAACAGTAGCTATAGGTAGTGTAAAATTTTGGTTTCATATTTCGATTTTTAATAGATTAATTAATAATAATAAACAAAAAGATAGATAACTGAAATAGAAAGACGTATCCAACAGACAACTATTGGTCATAAAATTCATTGTCAGGTCAAAGTTTTCCACCTTTCTCCTGATGATGAATAGACATCTTTCTATTCGAAAGCTTGAAACCTGATAAAACCTTCTAAATCAACCATAAATTTACAGTAATTTGGCTGATCAACCAACATTTTACCCATTTTTCCACTGTTGGTGGAATTTTTCTCCATTGAAAATAATATTCTGACAAAGTCGGGAGATTTTTAACTATTTAATCCCATGTTACCATTAATTTTTGGTGGAAAAATGGGTAAAATGTTGGTGGATCTGCCAAATTACTTGAAATTTATTGTGGATTTTTTCAGCTTTTTCAGAAAGTCAGTGGAATTTTGTGTACCAAATACAGACTGGCTTCTGCAGAGCCAGATTGGCTTTATTACCTGGCTAAGTTAAAATGTTATTATTTATTGGAGAGTATTTTGAGGCTTTTGCCTATTTAGGAGAGAAATTTGAAAATCTTTGGAGACAAATTGCCCCAAAAACTAAATATCTGGAGACTGATAGTGCATGTTTTGCAGACTAGATCATAGGTATAGGTGGTGTATAGCCTACTAAGCTAATCCTAAGCATAGGGTCAACTTGTCAAGCAGGTAAATTGTGGCACACTAACTAACTGCGATCTCTAACAACAGAAACATCATAGCTTCAAAACACACGTTAAAACTTTAATTAATAAATTATAGCATGCACTGCAATTCTTTTGGTAGGCTGATAGCTATGCAACTTTTTAATGTACTTTCGGTTCAGAATGTTTTAGACTCTCTTGAGAGGGCTGCAATTAAAAATTTAAAGTCTGCAATTTACCTGTGTGACCCTAGGCTTTATAGCAATGAATATTGGTTGCACAGAAAATGTTAAAAATGTTAAATATTCTGATATTCAGCAGACTGGCCAAAATTAACCAAATTTCTCTTAAAAACTCCAAAATGATCAAATTAATGGATTTAATTCCCTTCTATATTTTGATATTTATATACAATTTGCTGAAATTATTGAAGAGAACAGAAATCAAAATTGATTACCAAATTTGGTATTATATTTTATAACTTCAATAACGAAAATAAAAAATGAGATATGTTGTCATATATTGCCTCCAAATACAAACTAAAGGAATTCTTGAATAACATTTCTTCAGTTTCTCATGCAGAGTGAATTATACTATGCCATCTTAACCTACTTTGATACTTTACCTTTCAGATAATGCAAAATGATCCAATGTCCCTTTCCTTTGATGCAAATGAAGAAATACTGAAATCATATCAGTGCCACATCAGAAAATTGGAAGAGACACAAAATAGACTACTCCTCAGACTAAATAAGTGAGTGGATGACTGACATACCGGATATGGTCTTCATTCCCAATAATTATCATAATAAATTTTTATGACCTTGTTTGTTGTTAACTTGTGGCTAAAGCAATATTCTTCCCTAATAACAGGAATTTAAAGTTCATGTATATATGTGAAAACTACTGCAATATAAAGCATCTGGACACTTTAGTTTAGCAGTAAATATGGAATAAAATACTTTGACTTCTCTTGCTAAATAATTATTATTTATCTCTCAGATTAGAATATCTGCATGAAGATTTACAGACGCCTGGTGTTTTAAAACTGCAAAGAGAAAACAAGACATTGAGAGAAGCTCTGCAGAATGCACAGTCTGTAGTTTATGAGGAGAAGAAACTTAGTACAACTCTACATCAGGATAATTCTAGACTCAAGGTTTATAAGAAGAAATACATAGACTTTCTTTGCTAAAAACTAAATTCTTTTTTGAAATGTATCAGATGAACAATGAAACCCTTTCTATTATCTAATGATGGACATATCTCATTATAAATCAGTGAGTGTAATATTCCTACCTAAATTAACATTACCAATATCTCATTATAAATCAGTGAGTGTAATATTCCTACCTAAATTAACATTACCAATATCTCATTATAAATCAGTGAGTGTAATATTCCTACCTAAATTAACATTACCAATATCTCATTATAAATCAGTGAGTGTAATATTCCTACCTAAATTAACATTACCAATATCTCATTATAAATCAGTGAGTGTAATATTCCTACCTAAATTAACATTACCAATATCTCATTATAAATCAGTGAGTGTAATATTCCTACCTAAATTAACATTACCAATATCTCATTATAAATCAGTGAGTGTAATATTCCTACCTAAATTAACATTACCAATATCTCATTATAAATCAGTGAGTGTAATATTCCTACCTAAATTAACATTACCAATATCTCTGAATAATTGACTTCAACTCTTTTTATTTTCAGCTAGAGTTGCTTCAAACTAGTGAGCAACTGATTGCTCTGCAGCTGATCAGCGGTGTGAGTGAGAACAGAATATCTACTCTCAAAGAGAGTGGTGTGAGTGAGAACAGAATATCTACTCTCAAAGAGAGTGATTTGGTCAGACAAAAACTCCCAGAGAAACTGAAGAATCTTCAACAGAGACTCTGGAGGAAAGCTGACGAAAAAACCATTAAAGGCAAAGGTGAGAGTTGTTTCATTGTTTTTATTTAGAAAGACAATATTTATTCCTTAAAAACAAGAAGAATATTCATTGTCTTCTGAGTTTGATATAATATTCCAAACCTTTAATAAATAAAAGTTTGAACAGTAATTGTGAATCATTCAATATGAATATCTTTTTTTAAATAGTCATTTGTTTCTCATGCATTTGGAAGTTTTTAGTTTTTCTTGGATTGAATTTTTTAAGTGTTTTTAACTAATCCTTGCTAATATAAATTGTGTGCCTGAATTTACTTATTGTTCCTAATTAAATTCTCTACAGTTTCTCCTGAAGAAGTTCTCTGTTTGAGAGAGAGAATTCACTGTCTGGAGGAAACTTTGACTGAAAATGAGGAGATGTGGAGGGATGAGAAGGAGGCTCTGATTCAGGATAAAGGTATCTATATTATCTCGTGCAACTTTAATTCTATCTCCATTGAAATAATAAGCTGCTGTCTAGTTTTCAACAAATATCCTATTAAATTATCTACATTTTCTCTACCAGAATTGTCCCTCCAAGAACTGGAGGTGGATTTGTCTCGACTCAAGGAGTGGGTCATTGAGTCACAACGGAAGATGACAGAGTGTCAGAAGGAGTGTCATAACAGTGTCACTCACTGTGCTAAGTTGACACAAGAACTCCAGCAAGAAGGTACGGCATGCGATAGAAGATGAACTATCAAAGAAAAAAGTTACTAAATTCTCTAATCAAAAGTTTTATAATTTTCCTATTCTTTTCAAATTTGTCATAATGTAACTTCTTTGACTGTACCTACTTACTATTAAGAAATTCCTCACCACTCTGAAGCTGTTACATCTTTAGCTCTATTTAACTTGTGAAAACTCTACCACATTATGACATTAAGTCTACTCTACCTATTGTGTAAGGTACAAACTATTATATGACCAATGTGAGAATGTGTTTCAAATATATGATGCTGTACATCATTTGTCAGGTATTCGCCACCTGCAGGAGAGAGAGCGCCTTCTCTCTGCTATGGTGAAGATTGGAGGTGCTGAGAGACTGCGCAAAGAACTACAGGTGAAAACATGAAGTCACCTAACTACCTTTCATAAATCACTACTTTATTATTCACCCACTCTTCTAGTGCTATGGGTCAAAACTATATGGAATGGCTAAGTAACATAAATCATAAGTATTGCTCTGTTAAAGTAAATTGTATTCAGTTTGTTTTTAAATACTATTGAGTAGTTATTTTCTATTTCTCTTCCGCACTCGATGACTGTTCATCATTTATAATGATATATAGCTTTTATCAATTTCCCTCGTCATTGAGTTTCTCTCGCTTGTAATATATAACTCATTTCTTTTCCTTCAGGACCTAGATCTTTCCTCTAGTTGTCTCACTGCTGCAGAAGGTCATGCCAGTAGCACCTGTCAGGCGCGAGAACTGAAACTATTAGCCATGAGTTTGCAGGTAAGAAAAAACTACCTAAATATAACTTTCAGATTCGTCTTTTCTTGTTATAAGTTTATTATAAATATTCATCTTTAGCTTTGATGAAATAAATGTATGGCTAATGACAATTCATTGGTTCAAGATTTATATTGAACTGAAGCCAGGGCTGTGGAGTCGGAGTCAAAGCCTTTTTTGGTGGAGTCGGAGTCAGGAGACTCCAAGCTATAGATTATAAGTCAAAAAAATTTAGATCCATTTTAATTGTTGTTCTTCATGTTAAATATCTTATAAGAACTAATAACTGCTCATAGCTATAAATTAAATCAATATTTAAAGTCTAAACATTCAAATGACTCAATATTGCTTATAAAAATACTGTAAAACTGTTTGTTGCAGTCGGTGAAATTCTTTATAATGGAGTCTGAGTCGATAAATTCAAAATGAAGGAGTTGGAGTCAAACATTTTATGTACAGACTCCGCAGCCCTGACTGTTGCTACGAAAGGCAATGAGTGTTGTTGCGAAATGTTGTTTCACTTAGAGTTGTTTATAGCTTCACTATATATTTGTCTCTTTTACAGAGAGAGTTGAGTGAGTGCACAGAATTACTGAGGCAAAGTGAGGGGAAACTAACCTCAATGCAGAGGGAAAAAGAAATGCTGAGAACAGGGAGACTGGAGGCAATGGACAGTATTAGGGTGAGTGACTTTTGTTGGTGAGTGTGAGTGACATTATGTTCACTTAGTTAATATTTCAATATGTTGTAACTACCTTTTGTACTTTTTTCTTTAAAATGACCACTAAATGGATTATTGTTGCTGAAGTGGTTAAGGGTACGGTTACTATGGACGCGTATTCGAGCAATTTTTCGCACTGACGATATCGTCAGTGCGAGGTGGTTACACTGTACGCGATTTCTGATTGTCAGTGTGTTTCTGCCCAATAAATATTGGGGTCTAAACTATGTTTATTTGATATAATGTCTGGGAGGAATTAATGCATATGTTCCTCTGAAATAATAGACGCAACGCTAATTTTATTATTATTTTCCAGAATTTCACTACACACAATTCTGATATACTTAAATAGAGAATGATGAGAATATTTTTTATGTAATATAATTATTGAAAGATATTCCATTTTATTAAAAATAAAAATTGTACAAAGTAACAACCAATTCAAGCCTTTATATATAATTATATTATGATTAAATTAATTTTATATAATTAAATAATATCTATATTATTTCTGATACCTAGTATCAAATAATATATTTCCAAATGCATGGGTAAACAGTAATAACAATCAAATGAAAGAGAAATATACACAAAAATTACCGAAAGTTGTCACAAGTCGCATGAAAAATCAAACTCATTTGAACGCTGAAGTTAGTCTGACGACTTCGTACGTATTCTGACGACTAAATCGCAGCCACTGTAACCACTCTCATTGGAAAGTATGAATTTGATTTTCATCCGATTTCATCAGAAGTCGTCAGTGCGAAAAATTGCTTGAATACGCATCCATAGTAACCGTACCCTAAGGTAGGATAATTATATTACTTTTCTTTTCAGAAACTCAAATCTAAATCGAGTGAAGACAAATGTACTCTTCAGAAGCAACTTGATAAGTTAGAGCGGAGGTACAAGACAGAGTTACAGGGAGTGAATGCGGACATCACCAGACAGGAGAATGACCTGAAGAAACTAGTGAGCATGATGTACAAGGTGAGTGGTGAGCAGGATGTACATTGTACAAGGTGAGTGGTGAGCATGATGTACAAGGTGAGTGGTGAGCATGATGTACAAGGTGAGTGGTGAGCATGATGTACAAGGTGAGTGGTGAGCATGATGTACAAGGTGAGTGGTGAGCAGGATGTACAAGGTGAGTGGTGAGCAGGATGTACAAGGTGAGTGGTGAGCAGGATGTACAAGGTGAGTGGTGAGCAGGATGTACAAGGTGAGTGGTGAGCAGGATGTACAAGGTGAGTGGTGAGCAGGATGTACAAGGTGAGTGGTGAGCAGGATGTACAAGGTGAGTGGTGAGCAGGATGTACAAGGTGAGTGGTGAGCAGGATGTACAAGGTGAGTGGTGAGCAGGATGTACAAGGTGAGTGGTGAGCAGGATGTACAAGGTGAGTGGTGAGCAGGATGTACAAGGTGAGTGGTGAGCAGGATGTACAAGGTGAGTGGTGAGCAGGATGTACAAGGTGAGTGGTGAGCAGGATGTACAAGGTGAGTGGTGAGCAGGATGTACAAGGTGAGTGGTGAGCAGGATGTACAAGGTGAGTGGTGAGCAGGATGTACAAGGTGAGTGGTGAGCAGGATGTACAAGGTGAGTAGTGAGCAGGATGTAGCTACAAGGTGAGTGGTGAGCAGGATGTTTTCTATAGCTATTAGTATTAATTAATTATTTGTTTTCTGCTATCTTCAAGTGCTTTAATATTAATGTAATAATATTCCCTGACAGTTAATTGTTTGGATGGGAGACAAGTGTCCCCCAGGTGGTTGTCCCCCTTCTCCTCCCGATTGGGTCACCAAACCCCGAGCAATAGCAACCCTGGCTAGGAAATTACAAGCAGCGCAGGATGAGATTAAAGGAAGGGTGGGAGTGTTGAGGAAGAGAACTGAACTTTGACCTTTCAACCTGAGAGTGTGTGGTGGTTAGGAGACTGTAATTAAAGACAATATCTCTGTTAATTAATTGATAGTTATTAACAGATGTCGTAATACAATTTTGAAAAGTATTATGATTCAGCAGTGTTTTCATTATCTGTGAGAGTTACGGTTGCTAGGATGAAGCCATCGCCAAGATTCGTTATTATTGCCAGTCTAGTTTATTTTGGTGCAAACTATCGTTAAGAATAGATTGAAAAGGAACTCCTAAAAAGCTGCACCATCGGAATTAATGTAGCTACATGACAAACATTTTGTACCTGGTTAGTCCCAATCCTCATCTTTGCAATATAACAATTTTTATAATAAAAAATTTACCACTTTTCTAGTTTTCATTTTTGAACGCTGTAGAAGTTAAATAGATGATAAAATAAAACTCTTCAATGAATCATTTATGAAGCATATAATCATACTTTTTACAATACTTATTGTAATATCACAATAAACACAACTTACAAATGGAAAATGACCGCAGGAACTAAATTATTATTATATCTGGAATAATAATTATAATAAGTAATATGGCTCAGGAAAACTTTTATATCAAATACAAATTCATATAACTATAATTAATTAAATGAAACAAATGTTAATTGATCATTATTGGCGAATATGACTAAGCTTACACAAATTTCCCTGTTCTTTTTATAATAAGAAAGTTAGATAAAATAATATGAAATAAAAGTGCGTAATGATATGAAAATATTTCTTCTAACAACAAGAGTGAAATTACTTCCTTTTATTACCTGGACGGTAAGTTACCAATTGAACTTACGAAGGTTAACATTTACAGGCAGAAAGCACCAAAGATCTCTGATAGTATTCACAAATAAAAAAGTTACACACCGGCAGACTGACATTCGATGTACTGTTACAGTTGAAGTCATGACATTTAACTTAGTAAGTAGATTGGGTAAGAGTAAGTAGATATACTGTCAAACACAACATTTTAGTCAAGAACACACTATAAAAAATTTAACTCTTAGTCGAAGACAACAATTACCTACACTTTATTTTGACAATATTCAACGAATGGATTAGGAACACCTCACGCAATACAAATAATAAATTCGGAGTAAATTTTCCTACCTTCTGCATCTCTGTTTGTAATGTTAGAATTTAAATTCTATTTTTAGTAAGTGCTTTACTTCTGCTTCAACCATATCGCTGACGTCAAAAGGATATTAAATACAAAGGACTGGAAGAAGTGGTCAAAAAGGAAAGAGGCTCCATGAACAAAGTCACCTACCACCATCGGTGACAAGCTCATGGATGCAGAAAAGCTACTCCGGAGTACAGTCACTTACCAAGGAATGTGACGAAAATGAACACAAAGGGAAAGGCGACAACAAATGAAGCCTAGTTCAGGGGCCCCAAGGGACGCCACCCCCTTCTCTTCCATTCACCACAGACAGTTTCAGGAGAGAGCCCCAGGTGCCTTAGAATTGAAAGCATTGGTTCACAATGCGATATAAAAAATAGCTATGAGTAAAATTTACCTTCCCTGTAAAAACAACTTTTGTTAAATAATAAAAAAAAAATGGTGACACAAACTTAAAAAGAGTAAAGCAATCAATAATCAAGCGTAACTATCAGTAACAAACATACGGTAAAATTATTGAACTGGTGAACTGAAAATAATAGTAACAGGTTTCAAAGATATGCACTAAAATCATAAGCCATTTCTACAGAACTGAAAGTATTAGTACAGATTTAAAAAATATAACAGACTGCAAAGGAAAATGGTCCAATGTACAATCCGAGAAAAGATTCGCTTCATGGTTATTTCACAAATCTCTCTTAATTTTCTATTATTTTCAAAATTACAAATTTATCGTAGTGTACCCAGACCAACTTTAGAATATTTACAAGCATTGCAATTGGTAAAGTTACTTTTTGGAAATGTGATATTAGTGAACTGTAGTAAACTACGGACACACACTACCACCAGTCGAAGATATAGTTGATAGATGCACAAATTTACATACTTTTCACCCATTCGAACATTCCATATAGCTACAAGTAACAAAATGTAAATCATTATAAATATACTAATTGGTTATTTGAATTGAAGAATAACAATGGCAATAATCCACTTTACAACAAGCATATTAGCTACGAAAAAATAAAACTTTCAGTTACTGCATACTGTAATTGAAATCTGAATATAAACTGAGCAGTCAATTGTTAATAAAACTAACACATTATTACGTTATTTCGAAAAGTAAAATATTTACTTATTTCAATCTAAGTATATATCGCTAACTTGTGACTAGATTTTACTAATTACCAAAGCTCTTAAGACTAGAAACTAGTAACACTAAATATATCTAGTAAAAATGTAACTGAAAGGACATAGTCAAAAGGAATGAAATACAAGGGACTGGAAGAAGCAGTCAGTAAAGAAAATGGTTCCATGAACAAAGTCACCTACCACTGACAATGCTCATGGATGCAGAAATGATACTCCGTGAATGCAGTCACTTACCAAGGTATGGGACACAAGCACCGGTGCTGCACTCACGGATGGAAGAGAAAAATGAAGAGGTGATAGTAAATGAAGAGGTGATAGTAAATGAAGCACACGAGTCTACCTAACACAAAAATCTAAGACCTCTTAGTTAGCATAACCCTAGCGCTATCCTCTAAAACTCTAAGTAGCGTTAAAAATGGTGAAAAGAAAAAAAAAGGCAATTCATAACAAATTACAACAGTTCGGGGCCCAAGAGATGCTACTCCTTTCTTCCATTCACCACAGACAGTTTCTGGATAGAGCCCCTGGGGGCAAGTTATCTCATTCAGATGTACCAATTTCATGAGATAGGAAGTATGAAAACTGAGTCAATAAATTGGGAAGTAACTATTACATTAAATTATTAGATGTCTCTATAACTAAAGGACGTTATTAGTTAGTTTCAGGATGGAGCCACTGGGGCAGTGAAAATTGAACATGCAGTTTGTGGTAGAAGTGAAGTTTAATTTAAAATGAGTTATTTAAATAATTTAGTAGGAGCCTTAACATGTGTCCAAATCAAAAGCCACATCACTAAGTCAAAAGGAAATAAAATTTTATAAACGACTTCGAAGAAGCAGTCGTAAGGATCGTGGCTCTATAAACAAAGTCACCTACCATCAGTCAGTATTAATGCTAATGAATGCAGAAAAACGACTCCATGAACATCGTCATTTACTAACGAATGTGACGACAAGTGACAGCACCGGTAACTGTATTCACGGATGCAAGAAGAAATGAAGAGGTGATATTATTTTAGGTTTAAGATCCAAAGAGACAAAATGAGGGAAGGCCTCATAGAAGAGGGGACAGTGAAATACTCTCCATGCATTGGATCGACTACTCTGCTACCACAGGTAACAGTGTCGACACAGCGCATGGAAGGCAAGAATAGACACCCATGGATAAGAGACCTACACAGTCAGTCTGCTTACTCGTGGGGATATCAAGGCAGAAGAAGGAAAAGGAAAGATACAAATAAAAGCAGAAAACTAAACAAAAACCTAAAAGCAACAATAGAACAAAAAGAGGGCTACCTAAAAAGAACCTCGTGATAATGAGGGAGGATCAGCAATAACTATTTTAAACCCCTAGAAGCCAACCTAGCTAACAGTGAAATCTAAGACTTCCTAGTTCTAGCGCTATCCTATGTAATTTCAAGTAGCGTTAAAATAGTGATAAAATTGGTAAGAATAAATTACATCAATTGGGAGCCCAAGGATCGCCACCCCCTCCTCTTCCATTCACTACAGACAGTTTCAGGATAGAGTCCCTGGAGGCGAACAAGAGTTACAAGAAGTAAAATATCTGAGAATGTTGTTAGCTTAACCATTCCCTAACAAGAACACTGCATTTTCATTATATCGCATCATAACTTCTATAAAACGCAACTATAACTTACTAACAATAAACTATTGAATCGTTCAAAAAAGCTACTTCATCTTCTAAACATTAGAGGAAGAACTTCTCAGACTCAACTGTGACTTATTATCTTGAAAGATTTAAGAGAAAGTTCATACAGTTTATTTTTTCAGATACTTTTAACTTGTCTTTCAGTCAAGTTATTCCAACTTTTCAATTGACTGTGCAAATAATCTTGAGCCAAGACACTTAAAACTAACACAGTGACACTTAACAGATATTTGGTCTCCTAGTTAATTACTTTGATTATTTTTTTAAGAGTTTATTTATAAAATCTTACATTATTAAGACGTAAACAGTCAGTATTGTATAATCTTCAATTCTTTTTATATCCAAGATTCATTTAAATTGTGAATCAACATTACGTTCATTTATTAAAATATTCACATGAGTCATTATTTCTTCATTGATTAGCACTTCAGCTGAACATAGTAATTCAATTAAGCACCAGAACCTCAAGCAGCTGCTCTTAAAGATACTTAATTAAGTGAAATGCTACATTTTCAAGATATCAAATAATGCTACGCTTTAAATAATACTCACGAGGAACACTATTTAAGTAAAGGAGAAATTTAATTGCTACCTACAGTCACTTTTTTTCACAAGCTTCTTATTTCTTCCACTTCGCTTAATAATGAAAAAATTGAAAATGCCCTTCATTCTGCCTAAATCTAACCATCATAGTATCGCCCACTTAACGGAGCACCAGCTAATAAATCTGTTGTGCGAACATTGGGTCAATGACTTGGAGTGGTGACTGACTAGAGTGCTTTTTAGTGTCAGAGAAGCCTCTCGTCCAGACTCCCCACCACCTGCCCATTCGTTACGTCGGTTTGGGACTTTCTCTGGTTTGACTGCCGGTTATCACCTTCCATCTTCTTCTCCTGCCAAAGAATTCAAATCAATTGATACGTTCAATATGTATGACCTCAACATTAAGTACAAAATGATGTCAAATAATCTATTATTACATTCTATAACAACTTCATTAAAATAGTTATCAACTATTTAACTAGTAAATAAATACGGGGTGGGGTGTTCCAGCTAGGGGTGACCGATAACAAAACTCTATAAAACGTAAACCAATAGAGATAGAACCCTCTACTTTTCGTCATTTTTTAGAAAATACTTCAAGTTTTTGTGGTAGTAAAATGAAATTTCTTCCTAAATATTTATTCAAGCATAGGCCTCAACATGACCTCCGTCTATTTCCAGGCATTTCTGCAGTCGTCGCTGGTACCCCATCATAACCTGCCGGCACATTTCTTCGGTGATGTGCCCTTCAAAAGTCATTTCAATCCTTGTCTTTAGCTCGTCAATTGTTCTGAACTTGATGAACTCCCATAACAAGAAATCACAGGAGTTTAAGTCTGGTGAACATGGAGGCCATGACATGCTGGAAGAACCTAGGCCCATCCAGTTGTTCGGTAAATTTTCGTCTAATCAACATGGGAGTTCATCAAGTCCAGAACAATTGACGAGCTAAAGACAAGGATTGAAATGGCCTTTGAAGGGCAAATCACATAAGAAATGTGCCGGCAGATTATGATGGGTACCAGCGACGACTGCAGAAATACCTGGAAATGGACGAAGGGCATGTTGTGGTCTGTGCTTAAATAAATATTTAGGTAGAAATTTCATTTTACTACCACAACGAAAACTTGAAGTATTTTCTGGTAAAATGACAAAAAGTAGAGGGTTCTATCTCTATCGGGTTACGTGTTATAGCGTTTTGTTATCGGTCACCCCTAGCTGGAACACCCCGTATAACACAATCAAATGAAATTGAACATTATTTTCTAACATTATTTGTAGACAGACACTCAAATTATTTGAGTTTTGAAATGTTCAATATATCAGTGGAGTGAAGCAGAGTACTTCTGTTGGTTGCTAGTAAGACTCTTATGTTATTTAGCAATTAGCATCTAGGTTTGTTACCGTTTTCAGTTGTCACACTTTTCTAAGTGTCCGAGGTACTCTAACTCTTACTTTTTGATATTCTCCCATTTTTGAGTATATAAGACTGATTAACTGCCATTTTTGTTGTTTTTATTCTCTCATTAGTTTTTAAAACATTTTCTTAATATTATTTAAGATTGTATAAATCAATCAATCTAGAAATTGGAGTGTTGGATACCCATGTATCCGAAAATATCTGTTAAGGATCAAAGCAAAGGGCTAATTTGATTATGTCTGAAGGTGGGTCTTGTTATTACACTAATGAAGCCAACAGCTTGTGTATATAGTGAGCTAGAGGTAAAGAATTCGAACACGCCCCTTCATTGCTCTGTCATAACCGTGACCAGAAACTAGTGGATTCAACTTGGGAGGAAGAGCAGACTTTCTCCCACCATTTCTCATGTTCACGTCAGGTAAAGTATAGTTTTAGAAATTGTACTGGGTTTTAAATAAAAATAAAATCCGATTTCACTGGGATTTTAATTTCTGAATCTTCATTTATGGTTAAAATTATCTGGTCTGAAAATGGATGCTGATTAAAAAGCTCGATATGCTGTTGATAGAGCCGAGAGAAAAATGACATTTTGTAAGAGGTTCTCCTACAGTCTACAGACTTCCAGGATTCATGTAATCTGCAATATTAGTGATTCACCTGAGGAACAATGAATTTCTCCAAAAGTATTTCAGGAATTGAGAGCGTGGTAGCTATCCAAATTTACATAATTTTGATCATAGACTTAAATGAAAAATAAACTTTCATTGTAAAAAAAAAAATTATTTAATATAACACATATAATAAAATATCTAGTTATTAAAGGCTTTTATAGAGCCCCTCCATAAGCAAGCACTGCTCTACAACTCAATCCATCATATTAAAATGTCATTTCAAGAAACGCAAGATTCCCGCTTTCTTCTACTAGAGGAAATTATTCTCTTGTTGGCCGAATGTTGACGAACGGTAGCGCTTACTAAGTATAGTAGCAAGTCCACATTTCAGATTGTAGTGATTTTTTAAAAACCTTGAACAAGTCGAGGAAAGGAGTTTCCGAATGGTTTCTCTACTCGCAGTCTTTGAACCCACTGAAATCGAGTTTCGCTCAAGTGACTCCTTCTGTGCGGAGAGTAGAAACACGGTTAGTCAGTCGCCACTGAGCCATATTCATTCCAATCGCTTTGTGACAATGGGCCGCTCACAAGTTCTGTAAAGTCCTCAAACGAGATGGGGAAACAGTCCAATCTACCCAACTTGCTAATTTACAAGCAAATAATAAGGCTCTACTGCTCCTGGATGAACGTAGGGGAATAAAAACCTAAAAAGTCGAAAATTGTGTGGATATGTCATGAGGTCCACCTCTGATGGATCAAATTTTACCAAGATCTTATAAGGTGGTTTCCTCCACTCTGTTGGAGCAGGTTTGTCTCGGTACAAAGAGTTTGTCATGGCACTCAACGGCCCTGAGACATAATGTCACGCTCTTTCTTAACTTGTTTTGCATATCTGATATGATTCTGCACGACCTCTGTGAGTCGTGCAGGTAAAAGTGTGCTGGCTGGTTGTTCGTTGACACTCTCCTCCATCAAATGTGTATTGATTGAGACAACTGTCAGAATTTTTAGACAGAATTTTTATTTTCTCCATATTTATTCGGAAACCGATATTATCAGCATCTCTGGAAGGTTTGATTCAACTCCTTTGGAGATTCTGCCCATACTATCCAGTTGTTCAGATAGGCCAAAGTCTTGATCCCTTTCTTTTTAGAAGTTTGAGGGCGATACTCCATCAACCTGGTGTAAACTTAAAGGGCCAGGAGAGGACCAACGGCATTCCTTTGAAGAAGAGATCTTATCCATGTGAGAAAGCCAGGATCTCCGCAGTCCTTGTTGAAACGGTGCTGTTGGTATGCATCTTTCATATCGATTTTTGTCATCCACAGATCCTTTGAAAAGAACAAGTGCAACGTTTTGTGAGTTATCAATTTGAAAGAGGGCAAAAAATATAACAAATTAAATCTTTAGATGAGACTAAGTTCCCCGAATATTCTTGATTGGAAGAACTTTTACTTCTTTACCTTCCTTATAACGCCTTCTTTGAGTAATCTGTGTACTAAGGGAGGAAATTCTACTCAATTTCTGGTAAAGTTTGAGAATTTCAGCACTTAAAGGGGAGCCGAGCTAACGCCATGGGATATTCTACTCACTGCATAACGTTGATATAAGTATTTTAAATGTGCACCAATTGAAGAATTGGAGTCATATTGGCGGTTTTTTTCTAGTTCGTTTCGCCTGATTTCAAGATTTAGTTAATCAATAAATAGATCTAGTCCCAAATGTAGAATGCCCGGATCCTGATTGAAAGGACTTACAATGGCCACTGAAGGAACTTAGCTATATTGAGAATTTAAGGACGATTGAATTCTACTCACCCAAAGTGGTGGTATGTAGCTTCTCTAGACTATGCATTCTTCCGAGGTAGCTAATTGTTTCAAGAGCTACCTATAGGAAATGTTTTTATCCTTTAGTCATCTCTGGTTACCAACCGATCTGACTGATGGTCTGGAAGACCGACTACCACGAACTGAAGGCCCTTTAGTGTGCTGTGCTTACCTTTTAATCTTTGCTGCCCAGGTATCATCAGTCTTGGCTTGTCTTATTCTAGTTACTCCTTGAAACTGCATACTAAATATCAAAGTTTATTCATGAGAACTAACAAATACATTACATCTCTCGACTGGTAGAAGTTACATAGTGAAGTTCCACCAAAACCGTAGTCCTTCACAAGATTGCTAGAGAAGTGAGTCAACGAATTTCTAGAGATTTTCTCCTATCTGATAATCCTGTAAGCTAATTGTAATAAGCATTGGATTGCTGACTGAGGATGCACTGCTATCAGCATGCGTATCATATTATTTCAATGAAAAGATCATGAGGATATCAATTGAATGATGTAGGTCCTGCTCGTCATTGGAACTTTCCAACGTTTTTTTGGTTGTTTTGGATGGTATTAGATGTTTCTTGTATGATGGTAGTCTTTTTTATACTAATTTATTATTTTAAAAATGGTCAAATGGATACCAACGGCAATTGACTAGAGTGGCATATATGTCCCAATATTCAAGTAAAATTATTAATAAATGTGATTATTGAAAATCAAACTCCTAAATTCAAAGACAACCACTTAGTTTGGGATATATCTATCTCAAACTATAGAATAAATGTGGGAAACGTTAGTCCCAGTAATCAAATTTCTTCATATTGTTCAAACTTCTCTAATACAATTCATGTTAATGGAGATGCATAATAAACTAATCTGTTTTTTATGGAAATAAGTACAAAGAATGGCTATAATCCATAATAAATCGGAAATATGCTAACATTCTGAAGATGACACACCACACCTCCTCCTGTTTCTTTTTACCTAATGCAATATTTAATGTGCAATATTGCTATTGCCTATAAGAGGTTGGTAAAGTGTAGAAGATCGTTTTCAGTGGCATGCAGGTACGTTTCACATGTTTTCATCCATTTAAAATTATTTAATATCGCAGCAAAGGGGTTAAAAGAGTTCGCTGTACTGATCCTTAAAATGAGAAACTTGTGTTTCATGAACATTTACACCTGCTGAACTGAATTTTTTTAAATAGCTCGTGGCATATTATACTTCATTGCCGAGAGCTGTGGGTAATTGGGAGAATCCGAGATTTACCTTGGCCATGATATGATTGAGAGATGCTCAAATAAGAAATTTTATTCACACGAAAATGCAAGTGTTTTTCTGAATAGTCATGTTAGTCAATTATGCTCTATGCTTTCAGAGCGATCAGAGGCTTATTCCAAAGCTTGATTGCTAACATAGTGCATCTAAGCTCTTTTGAAGTGGCAGTCTTCACGAGGTGAGTCTTGCCGCACTCCAACGGTAGAAGTCTTATGTTCTCCGTATGAACACTGACAATTACCTCATGTCACATTCCGTCAGAACTGACATTCCGTCAGAGTATTCATTTGCGACAGGTAAATATCATATGGAGAGTATAAAAACTAACAAAGGTCCGTTCCGTTATCCCTAAAAGGTACTAAAAAATGAATTATTTAAGAATAGGATTAGAAAGATTCCGGAAAGAAATTTCCTTATTGGATGGAAAGCATTAGTTAGTATAAATTGTTAACAATGGCCCACCAAATGAATAGACAAACAATTTACTGAAACAAATTCACTGAAAATGAAGTTTAAAGGACAACGAATTACAACAGAAACACTGTTTCTGATCACTAAAACCTCTATCTTTATTCCCTCCCTAAATCAGGTATGACGGAGGGAAAAATCAATGATAAGATAACAAGACTAACGATAAACCCACCTGTATCCAGAGATGGGCGAAAAGTACATCGAAAGTACTTAAGTACTAAGTATAAGTACTCGTAAATCAATGTACTTGAAGTAGCTAGTTGCCCAAGTACTCAAATAAAAAAGTACTTTCAAAGTACAAGTACCAAGTACTTTTTAAAGTACTTTCAAGTACCAAGTACATTTACTATACAATTTAAAAACTAATAATTTATACTGTTAACTCTGACAGTAGTCGACCCGGATCGGTTCCCGCAGTGAATGATCCAGTGTCGGTTCCCGCACTCTATATAACTTCCGAAAGAAACATTATTTTTCAAATCTGTAAACACAGTCTAAAAGAGCTGTTTCTTAGCAATATTTTGATATATTTACATTTGATATACTCTCGATAAGTAAAATTCTATTCGCGATCAAATAAAACATACATTTTAGGTACCTGAAAAATTTTCCACTGATGTTTTCAGCTATCGCGCAAACTTTGACATTACAAGTAAACGAAAGATGATACCTATCTAAAAATTGGTATGCATATAGGCTATGTACTTGGTTAACATGCTTTAAAAGGAATTTTGTCAACTCAAGCCATTTCTAAAACTATAAAGGAAAACGTAAGTGCGAGAATCGACCCGATCGATAAATATGGGCTAGGGTCGCTTCCCGCACTTTTTCAGGGTTGGTTCCCGCACATCAAAATATCCATATGAAGTATATATTATATGTTTAGAGCGTGAGTAATATATTATATTTCTTCCAGGTTATCATAACTATTAAATACATTATATAACTTGTTTGATCATGCCGGAAAAAAAAAATAAAAAAAAAATAAATAAATAAATTAGATGAAAGCAAAGTAAGAGATGCGATTGGTAAAGTGGGAGGTGGACTCTATCAAGGAAAGCTGCAAAATAAATTGGAATTCACGAATGGGCTTTCCGTGACTGAATGAAGAGAACTAGGAGCAATAACAGTGATAGCAGTGGCCGGAGATAAGTTACACCCACTTATCATTTTTAAAGGTGAGACCTGACGTAATAGTTACAAATTATGTAGTTCAGTGTTAAAATCACTATAAAATTGCTAATAGCGTGTCATGCAGAATTGCTCTATACAATCAAACTTTATTTACAGGTGTCAACCTTATGGCTATTGGCATGCTCCCAATCCTTATCCTGGGACACAACATGCACGATCGGAAAAGCAGTGAAAGAGAACCACCACTAACCTCCCGAGGAGAAAAGGAAACTCACACCTCAAGCAAGTCCCCAAAAGTAGCCAGGCGATATAGAAGAACCAAACATATCTGGTAGAGCCCACATCAAATATCACAAAGAGAACACTTTCACTGAATTGAATACCTCATTCTATAAGAAAGAAATATCTATCAATAGGAGTTTCGAGCAGATTTTGTAAGACCACTTCACACAAAGAGTGCAACATCGAAAAGTTCGACGTAGGATAAATCTTGAAGCTCAAGTTCTGACAATGGATGAATTAAGAATTTTGTGATGAAATAGAGAAAGAAAAGAAAATGAATTGTTAAAATAGGAAAACGGAAAAAGTAGATGAACAGTTGCAGCCAATTTTCTCCAGCACTAATGCTGAAGAATCAGACGTGGATATAGATAAGGCACCTGTATAAAATTTCAACCCCAGGCAACAGAGGAGTATTTGAAGAATGTAGAAGAAAAATATTGTTTAATTTGTGTAGTTTCAATTGGGAAGGAACTATTGTACATAGGCATTGGTAAACCAAATTGAACAATTGGTTTAAATAAATGTTCATAAACGGAAAAGCCACGTAAGGCCAGGGCATTCTATTATTATTTTACAGCCATATTCTAAGAATATATTATTTGATTAAAACTATACTAATTATAGTTTCATTTCTAGTTTATTTAGGAAATTCTGTATCTTAAATAAAGCATTTTCATAACTTGTTTCATTTAACCTGGCAACGTTATCAAAAGCAGTCATTATCGTAGTGTAGTGAGGACTAGCTACTCTTCATGGCTGATTCCCACAACGTGGTAGATAATGAATGAGAGTCGGTTCCCGCACTGCGGGGCAGTTGAAAAAGGGTTGGTTCCCGCAGTGCGGGAACCGATCCCAGGCACTGCGGGAAACGACCCCTTAAAGTCAGAATTCTCCCCCGCATATATTTCATACCATAAAAAAAGAGAAAGTACTAGAGATAGAAACTTAAGAATTACTAAGATTATGCATCATACAGAGGTGAATACTCATGCCAATTTTTGTTAAGATACCTAACTTATTTTCCGAGTTAAAGCAAAGTTTGCGCAAATTGCGGGAAGCGATCCTGGTCGACGTACATCTTCTCAGTGACTCTTTTCTCTGATAGTACATCATCATAGTGACTCTTTTCTCTGATAGTACATCATCACAGTGACTCTTTTCTCTGATAGTACATCATCACAGTGACTCTTTTCCCTGATAGTACATCATCACAGTGACTTTTCTCTGATAGTACATCATCACAGTGACTCTTTTCTCTGATAGTACATCATCACAGTGACTCTTTTCTCTGATAGTACATCATCACAGTGACTCTTTTCTCTGATAGTACATCATCACAGTGACTCTTTTCTCTGATATTACATCATCACAGTGACTCACTGTACACGTCCACACGCTTATAATTCGTCAATGTGTTTGGTAAATATTGGTTGTGATATCTAGGTATCATAAAATAATTATATTCAACGTACTTAAATTGGTCAATATAACTCATAGTCTCTATACATGATTGTATGTCAGAATATATAAATATTCACCGTCACATAAAAGTATACAATGTCTTACAGTCTTAGTTTTCGATTCTACTGTTTGACAAAGTTTTCAATTTTACTGCTTGACAAACAATTTTCTAACATGTTGGACCTCTTCAAACTCTAGTTTTTATCCAGTTGCTGTAAGTACAGTTTTGATGAGAAAAAGAATTAATTTTGTAGAGATTTTAGAACTAATCTTTTAAAATCTCTTGACTGAAAGGAAAAAAATGTACTTTGAAAAGTAATTTTTACTTGGGAAGTACCAAGTACTTGTAAAAAGTACTTCTAAGTAATTATTCAAAGTACTTTTTAGTAAGTACTTCAAGTAGTACTTGAAGTACTTACTTGTTACTTAGTACTTTTACTTGGTACTTAAGAAGTACTTTCCCGCCCATCTCTGCCTGTATCTAACTAAGATAATACTGGTATGGAAAAGTAAACCATTTGGGATGAAAAACAGGAACTGAAGGGTTCATGATTTCTAGAAAGCACCAACTTCTTGAAATAGGACAAGCATATGAGTACGTAGAAAGGCTAACCATTTATCAAGAGACCTGTGTGGAAAACACACTAAATCCAGGCTTTCCTTAACATCACAGTTGCCCAAATTCATCGGGAAAAGTGTCAGAAGAAATTTTAGCTAAAACTCAACAACAAGACTATGAAGAGTTGAAAGTAACTGACACTGCTGGTAGCTAGCCAACCTCATATAGTCAAGAGTGGAGAGAATTTTAACAATAGTAATAATAAAAGTTAAGAGTACTTCAGATATTAAAAGAAATTTTGAGACTGAAAACAATCCAAATGTTAAACAACATGAAAGTCTAATTTTAACTGGCAGAGGTACTCGATGGTACCTCTAACTTATATCTGTCACTAACTTTTATCTGTTGAGTAAGTTTTTGGCAGTATTTACCTGTTGAATAGTGTCGTGACAGAGGTGCAAGGCAGTGAAGAGGTACATTGTGAGCAGTGCAAGAGCCTGCTTGCGACTGTCACAAACAGAAATGTCAGCCATGATGCGTGTTCTGGCATTAGTGTCACTAGTCTTCAGCGCCTCCTTCTCTCTGCGAGCCAAGTCAATGCGATGCTCCTCCTCTTTATCCACCAGACTCTGCACCTTCTCCAGCTGTACAGGAAAAACACAATTGATATAAATTAGAACTTTATCTCATTTCACGTTTGGTTATTCGTCGACCTAATTCTGTCTAGTTAAACGAAACCTTTCTACATATTACACTATCTTTTAGAATATGGTCTCAGAATTATCTGTAAAAATATTCACAACCCTTAGAGGAATAGTTAGAAAAACGAGCAAAAAAACGAGACCCTGGATATTAGATTTCTACGACAATAATCAAAACACAGCAACCTTCAGTGCAAAGTACAGATGGTATTAGCGTCACTCACCGCCCCTGCAATGCGCGGTTTCCTCTCTTTGGCTACCACATCCGCCAGTAGAGTGTGGGCAGAGTCCCTAGCCAGGGTGAGGAGCCTCTCGTCCTGTAGGTGGCAGCGCATCAGTTGCCTCAGGGTGCGATGAATGCAGTGGTCAGAGTCAGTGGTGAACAAAGAGAATGGGTTCACTTCAACCTGACAAAATTAGTGGGTCTTAATCATTGCTCTTATTACCATTATCAGTCTAGAAATGCTCTAAATTCTACTAATAGTGACAACGCATAGCTAACATTCAATAACAACTTTTCACTGAATAGCTGAGCTGCATACTCGTAAAGTACTGTAAGACATGTAGTTAGGCAGTATATAAACTAAACTAAACGCTCTTCAAACTGCATTTGATATACAGGGGTATCATCGTAGTGTTCAGCATTAAATAACTTCTTTAAATATTGGTTCGAACCGTACGATTTGAATTCGGTTGCTTTTAAATCTATCCCAAGACTTTAGAATATTATTAGTTAGGTTTATATTTCACTTGGTATTTGGTATATGTAATAATACTAAATAATACTAAATCTCATTCATAGTTATGCTAAGTAATAATTATAGTAGATGCCAGATAGATTAGGGGTCTGTGAGAAAATAAGATTATACTTCTACAATATCTAATTTATAAAACTAATGTCCCAATATTAGCTTCATACATTACTTTATTTACAATCTCAATATAGCAAATTTTAGAATGATGCAGAGTGCAATATTACATAGGAAGCAAAAACAACACAAATTCGATAAAGCGCTTCGAAGCAATCAATCAGCAAAACAAATAACACAAAATACAATCATTATTATAGTGTTGTAAATATATATGTTAATTCGAAGCAGGGGGTTATGTGGCTGTAAGTAAAACTGCCTTGAAATTACGAAACATAAAGAATGAAGAGACAAAGAATGATTATAGGAAGAAATCAAGTAAAATTAAGGTTCATTAAACTAATTTTACGAAGAGTTTCACTGGTATAGTTAGATTTCCAAGAGGTGGAAAAAGGTGAAACAGTTTTGTACAGTTAGACACACTAATTCACCTAAAAATTCATTGAATAAATAGAAGAGACTTTGAAGAAGAGGTTCGTTCAATGAACAGTCACCTACCACCACCATTCAGGTCATGGATGTAGAAAAGCTACTCCGTGAATGATAAGGAAGGTTTATAAAAGGTACAGAAGCACCGGTAGGAAAATGAAGAGGTGATAGTAAATGAAGCGTACGAGTCAATCTAACACAAAAATTTGAAAACCTCATAGTTGAAGAGCATAACTCTAACGCTATCCTCTAAAAATGCAAGTAGCGTTAAAAATGATAAACATTGTGAAATAAGGAAAAAAGACGATCCAAATCACAACATGGGAATAACCCACTTCTCTTCTATCCAGCACAGTTCCCAGAATGAGTCTAAGATTTTCCTTCATTAAAAAATAAGACATCATAACCTAACAATAATTCACTAATAATCTCAAGATGTAAAGTACGGTTTTGAAATATCGAAATGACATGTTATTGTAAAATACACAACCAACATTCTATTATTTCTATTTAACTGAAAGATATTATGATATTTTTGCAATGGTTAGCTATAGTTATTTCTTAAGGTTTAAAACTATCAATTTAGTGACTTCTAAACTCATAAAGAAGTTAAAGATTAAATGAAAGAAGCAAGAATGTTTTTAAAGTTTTAATTCATGAAGAGAATGAGCATATGAACTGTGATTAAAGGGAGGGTGTGCCTAATTTATTAAATATTTGACATAATATGATGGATAAACATAAATTAGTTAATGAGATAAAATAATTCAACTTGAATCACTTCATTTTCAGAGAGAAAATAGGGTTTTTATAAGTTTGATCGAACATCCGATAGATGGCGTAGTTTCTATTATTTTCCAATAGATGATCTTGAATCTTCATTAACGTTTACAAAATGTCGAATTATCTGCATAAATAAGCAATAGTTGATCGAATGTTAGATATGTACATGCATGGCTTACTTAATATAAATCAGCAAAACATATTTGTTTCATTTATATTAAGTAAGCCATGGTACATGAATGGTAAATACAATACTAACTGATAAACTATTTGTAGAATTATAAACATGACTAACACGCGCAGATATCTTATACGTACTTTGCGTATTATTTATGGAATACAAATCTGGCAACTAAAACCCTTCAAAAACTTGACTTTTTAGAGGGCGTTTTCTACCCAATTAATTTTCTTTTATCAAATAATCATTATTTAGAATTTAGATGAATAAAGTAGCAATAACACAATAGATAATTAATTATGTTGGTTTAATTGAAAAATCATTAGTTAATGTTTATTGACATTACCTCGCACCTTACCTTTAAGCAGTAAGAAAAAGAAAAGAAAGGTGAATAGGATAGAAAACACAGGGAGACAGTTATGGTGGGTCTATAGAAGATTCAGTGGGTCTCATCTTCTGTGAATCCACCATAATTTTCTCTCTGTGTAAAGTTCAAAGCGTTAGGTTTAAATTAGATGGTAGCAATAGCACTCTTTTAAACGCTTTACCAGTCAAAAACTCCAACAACTCAAGAGCAACACATCTTAACCATTTAGAAAAGTAGATAGCTAGCTACAACAAATAAATATTAAAGCTTTCTTCATCATAGATATGAACTTTCAAAGTCAAAATTATCAATTTATTGAATACCGGATTTTAAAATATCATTTCTGTATGCTTATAACTTTCAAAAGAAAATTAAGTCATAGCTAATGTGAATTTATGGTAGCTACTGGAAAAGGGGTAGCTTTCCTGATATCTCCTCGCAACTTCTATTTCAATGTAACAAATATATACATTGTTCCATGTACCGAATTTATTGAAACAAATGAACAAAAAAAAAATTCTTGAAACCTGACTTTTTAAAATAATGTTGGTGGATAAAATTGAGCAATATCAGAAAGAATTGCTCAAATATGTTATCACCAAATGTAAGATATATGTGTATATATCTGTGCCTCCAAACACCCCTAATAGCTCATTAGACAATCATGAAGTGTGCAGTACAACAAACTAGCGGACACAACAAACTACATTGAGTCCATCTACATTAAGATTAATGATCTTTATTATATTTGTTTCATTAAATTAGAATGGGCGGGGCAATAAAAGGGAATGTGTCTTTAAATTATCCATATCTTCTCTTAGGCCCATTTTATACTAGATAAAACGTTGCGTTTTCACCGCCCAAATTACGCCTCACAATTATTCACAGGTAAATGAATGGAAAGTCGTCGAAATGCTAGTATAGACTGCTAATTTGTTTTGCATTCATTTAACCGTACTTAATTGAAGAGGCGTGTACTGGGTGGTGAAAACGCGTGGTTTTACCTGCTAGCATAGAATATAACTAAATGAACAAACGGGCGCGAGAGAATAGTAATAGCTAAATCACTAGCCACGATACTAAGAAAAATTTGTAATTTTATATGAAGAGTTGAAATAAGAAGTTGCCGGGAGATAAGAGGAATGTACCATAAATATCCAAATTGTAAGAAAGCAGATGATATTTACAAATTTAAGAAGCCATTTTCTTTACCAATAACTCTATAGCTACAATATGAGCCATGCATTGGTAAGCCATGAAATGAAGAATGGAAAAGCACCTTCATGGACTTGGGGGACAGGGTGGGTGAAGGTGGAAGAGACTTAGACTTCTCCAGTGTCTTCTTCATCGTAAAATCAAGTACAAGATCATTTGCAGAGAGAACGTTACGAGAAGGTGACGAGTGAGACCGAGGAGAGGAAACGGTGGGGGACTTGCGCAGAGAAAGCTCATCCTCCTCATTGCTAGCTTTAGACTTACATTGCTTCTTGTTAGACCGAAATAAATGGGAAGGATTGATACTTTTAGAGGATTTAGAGGGCAGTAAATCCACAGATGAAGATTTACTCTCACTGTTTAAGTGTTCTCTCTTCCCTGCTATCATTTCTCTGAACCGTTCACGTTTAGATTTTTTCTCCTCTACTTTAGTCAAGAGGTTGTCAGCTGACTCTGTACGCTGTATCGCCTCATCAAAGGCAGTCAAAGAAGCAAGGGACAGGACGCTAGAGACAGAGTTGTGAGCAACTGCTTCAACACACTCATTCTTAGAGACAGCTTCTGGCAAATTGCTGGCAGATCCAGTGCGCTTCATTGGTCCCGAGTTCTTGACGATTGAAATGATGTTACTTAATGCACGGCGGTGGCTCTAGTAGGAATAAAGAGGTCATTGGATTTTAGAGAAAGAAAGTGAATGATTGGTAATTAATATTGCAGGCATCTGTGAAAAAGCGAGGTGGAAATAAGAGGTAATTTTTACATAGAATTTAATAGTTCAATATTGACTCAATAGATGGAACTCGAAGTTAGCTACATCTTAGTTTATCATAGATAAAAATCATTAAATCCAGAATCATAGATTTCTAATTGATCGAGGTTATAATAAATTTGACTATATTTCCTAAATAATATGATACATTACTATATTCACACAATTCAATGGCTGCATGAAGCTAATCAAACACGACAAAAATAATCACAAACATCAAGAAAGAATGACTGCCACAAAGTGAAGCAATCAACATCAAATCAATTGGCGCAACATAACCAATCTGTACTCCACACCAATAGTAACTGATGTCTAACCGTAGTCTCCTCTTCAGTAGAACTTGAGAAAGACATGGAGCTGGAGGAAGTGGAGGAAGAGGAGCGGAAAGAGGCCAGGGAAACATCCTCCTCTATTTTGTATCGGTGGAGGAAAGAGTCGTTCCTAGAGGCACCATTAGAGAAAGCCTTCCTCTTGAATCTCTCAATGTATGCAGAGTAGTTCACCTCCGCCAGCATGTCTCTACGCCTTTTTCTGGGGGTACTCTTGGAAAGGTCAGGGTCAGAGTGCCACTTGTTCTCCTGCTGACTCTTCAAAAGTCGCGACTGCTGCAGTTGTGAGTAATTAGAGGCCAACTTGTTCACAACTCTAAGGTGAAGTGGTGAGGAAACCTTTCTCGACTGTGACAGATTCATAAAAATAAACAAACTGAGAGTAACTTAGAGAAATAAAGAGAATAGTAATATTTTATTTTGGTACTCTATCTTCTACAAAGAGACATGAAGGTCTCGTAGAAGAGGGAACAGTGAAAGTACACTCCATGCACTAAGTGGACTACTTGGCTGCCACAGGTAACCGTGTGAACTCAGAGCAAGGATGTACTAATAAGCACCCAAGGATAAGGACCTACACAGTTAGTCTGGTTGGGTGTAGTAAGGAAGAAGTAGAGGAGAGGTGGTATCACTTAAGCTTTAGATCTCTAGCATCTAAATTAATTCTCAAGATTGAGTTGGCTATCAACAGTAAACTATAATACAATAAACTTCACACCAACGATATTCATATAGCTATAGAAGTAAAATTGTAATGTAAAGGTCAAAAAAATCTAAAGGTAAATAGTTAAATTTTCTCATAACAACTTGAAAAAGAATTTTTTTAGCATTATGAGAAATTGTGTAATTTGAAATGCACTTCACACTCAATTTAATAATTAATTAATTAATTTTACCCCTAGCAGCTAATGATGTCAGACTGTGTTTCAGCATTTAGAGATACTACACTACGTGCCACACTTTTGTGCAGATCACACATTTTGCTGTAAAATGAGTATAACTCATCCAAATCCATTGAAATTTTCAGTAGACACTTGTCCAATACAGATGTAACATGCCAAGGAATTTCAAATGCCTGTGATACTTATTGGAGAATTGACAAGGATTTTTCCTAAAAAGGTATAATTTCAGAGTACCACGCTCTTGTGCAGGAGGATAAAAGTGCTTAAATAACGTTCAAAAACAATTTTATTTAACTCAAAAAGTGTTATTTATATGCAGGAGCTACAAGAGTGTAAATTTAATTACTTCGAAAATACAAAATTAATGAAATTATAACAAAATTGCATTTTAATTATTAATACCCAGTAAAACCTCCCCTCTTGTCAACGACCCTCAAAAGACGTCTATCCATGGAGCTAGTCAACTTATTTATAGTATCTGGTGTTATCTTCTCACAGATTTTCTCAATTTCCCTCCAGAGGTCCTCCTTGTTTGTGAATTGACGTCCTCCCGCATACAACTTTTGTTTTAATATGGACCAGAGGTTTTCAATTGGATTTAAATCTGGTGAGAGGCTGGGCCAGACCATCAATTTATCATCCGAGAACTTAAGAGTTTCCAGGTAACTGCGGGTGGCTGTAGCTGCATGGGACGGGGCGTTATCATGCATGAAAATGATCTTTTTCTTGAGTGCAGCTGGTTGCCTCTTCAGCCACGGAACAAAATTGTTCTTCAAAAAGCTAATATAATTAGCTGACGTGATTTTAACGCCCTCTGGTACACGGAAGGGTCCCACCAATCTGTCTCCAAGTATTCCAGCCCACATCATAACACCTTCTCCTCCTTGTTGACGACGAATCCTCTGAGGACGAGAAGAGCCATGGGCAGTCCATGACTTTGCCCAACCGTCAGGGCCGTCAAGAGTCGCTCGCATCTCATCAGTGAAGAGCACAGTCTGGAAGTCTGTCTTGAGATACTTCTCAGCCCAAGAAACTCTTGCTTTCTTGTGTGACTCCTTCAAAGGAGGCCTGATAACGGGTGAAACATGAGAAGCCATACTTCTCAAGATCCTGCAACGAGTGGTTTTGGGGACTTCCTCCATACCTGCACTCTTGAAAATTTCCCCACTTGTGGCAGTGGAGTTCCTCTTGAGTTCCCTCTTGATCCTGGACAAGTTCCGCCTGGTTGCTACATTCCATTTACCCTTATCCTTACGAGTGACCTTCGTCATGGGATCATCAATAAATTTCTTCACTGTACGTGAGTCAGGACCGATTTCAGTGGAAATAGACTTTGCATCATGTCCCTCAGCCAGCATGGATACTATCTTACTCTTTTCAGAGTCAGAAAGACACGGGCGTCGACTCATTTTCGATATTTAAAAATGTGAGGACAACAAACACAAGAGCGTAGCACGGTTAAATAATGTATAAATTGATCATACTCGGTTAATAAACAACGGATTACCTTCAAATTTTATACATAACCTCCTAGTGAGGGTTTCCATATTAACTGCAAATTTCATTTTATTTCATTGATTTTTACTCATTTTATCCCAAAATTTGTGATCTGCACAAAAGTGTGGCACGTAGTGTATGTAGCTAATGTAGTTAGTTGACATGTAAGTATGTATGCTAGGTAAAAATAAAACAAAATAAATTTAATTAATACCTATGTAGCTAGTAGCTAAATATTTCCTATTATTTGTATTGATATTCAGCAATATGACTATTAGCATAGTGATGACTCCTAATACAAACTATCACATCATTGCTAATTGTGTGTGAGGTTTAGATGGTAAGTACTCACTCTGGGTGAGTCTGTGTTCTTCCTCATCTCTTCCCCAGGTTTAGTCATGACTATCTCAGGGGGAGTGTGAGCACTGTCATCACTCAGGGCAATGGCGCTGTCAAGCGACTTGCTGTGGGGAATAGTGGTAATTATTAGAGACTCAGAGTCCGAGGTACACACTATAAAGGGCCGTACACACGCAGGGTTTTTTTAAGTCTCTCCACCAGGCTTTTTGATAAGCTCCTCCTACTTTTTCCACGAGACTTTTGAATTATATAAGAAAACACGATATAATTATAAATTTAAGTTGGTAGGTATTCATGATACCTGCAGGTATCATGAATACCTACCAATTGAAATTAATAATTATATCGTTTTTTCTCATATAATTCAAAAGTCTCGTGGAAAAAGTAGGAGGAGCTTAGCAAAAAGTGTACCTCTGGGGTACACAATCACAGGGAATTAAACGTGGCTATAGTTGATCGCAAATTAGTTCATACATCTAAATCACTGAAAGTCAAATTTTGAGTAAAATAATTCAAATTTAAAAATTTACCCATACAATATTTCATTTCAAGTACTGATGAAGTAGTAGGTAAGAACCACACAACAACAACAATCATACCCTAGTTATTGAGCTGGACTTTGTCTCAACTAACAAATAGAAACCTGATGTAGCTAGTGATTTTAGTAATTAAGAAGAGGAAACATTTCCATTGAGTAACTATGAAATGTTTTCAATATGTTAGTAGTCTGTACAGCAGTAGCCATAGAAATCTATTCTATTTAATTAAGATAAACTAATGAAGCTAGTAGCTACATTACGATAGTTTAACTCACTTATCCATTGTGTCAGGTTTGAAAGCAGAGCAGACAGTTTCAGAGGAGCACTTGGCAACACACTTCTTGTGGCAGGTTATACCACAGGACTTACACTCGTACGCATCCTTCAGCCAGATCTAAAAACATAAATAGGTAGTAGCTAATTGACATGCGAGTCATTTATTATCAAAAATAATCATTTGTCATATTAATCAGTTATAGATAGTTTTAGAGAAGTTTTCGTTAGTTTTAACAAAAGAAGTCTGTGAATAAATAGGGAAAGCTATATAAATGAGTCAATGACACCAGTTTCAACTCTGTGTAAAGTTGATGGAAAATAGTGACAATACTTTTCTAACTTCTTAACACAGAAAAATAGTCGTGAGACCATGAAAAATGTAGCATAGTATGTTTTCAGCAGCATACAGACGCATATCGGGTATGGTAATCAGCTGATCGATTCTAGTTTGACGTGACCACCGGGTGACTGGAAATGGCGACTCTAACCACACTTTGAAACATGGGAAAAGATACTTAAACTTAGTCACTTCTAAATTTTTTTTTTCTTATCAATTACTAACTAGGCATTGGTTAAATTATATTTCCATTATTTTATTCCTTGATTGTTATACATAGGGACAATAATTTAGCAATTAACTAGCACTAGTTTAGGCTGCTAGGTACCATATGTTCAAAACCCTATTTTTTATAGATAAAGTAAAGAAATGAACAACAAGAACACACCTGAATCATATCTATATATTCAACTTTGAGGTTCAATCTCCATTTTCGCTTTTCTCTTACACGAAACCCTTATAAAATGACTTTAAACTTCTCGATATTAACATGCAAATACGTGGAATTATGAGCCGCTTGGTCACAAACAAGAAATGTGTTGTTTTGTTGATGTCATATTTTTGTGTCGTCTACTAGTTACTATACCCGTTTATGTACCTGAAACCTGTTTTTCAGTACCAAGTCACTCACTTTCTTATGGCAGAAGTCACAAACTGTAGCAGAGTGGAAATGCGTTCTTTTGAAGTCGTGTTCACTTCTCTCATTTCCTCGTAAAGCACCGCCTGCTGCTGCTTCAGAGCAAGAACTGACGACACTCATAGCGAGAGATGGCTCATCATCAGTGTCACTGTTCTGATTGTTATCTTCATCTGAATTCAAGAAGAAACTCTTCGTGTCCCTGTTTGGAATAGAAGAAATATGAAACACTCTCTGTGAAAGATAACAGAATTTTTTTTTTCAGTTTTAAGCAGAGAAACACATTTGGTAGTATGATTCAACAAGTGATAAAAAATATTATAAATCTAAGACGAAGAAGTTAGCAAAATGTAAACAGAAATGAAACTGTTGTAAATGAATTAACAGTTCATTACAGTAAGCAGTTTGAAATCAAAGAACTCTCATTTCAGTTGAGTAGCTATATATTGAGTAGCTATAAAAATGTACCAATAGTTTTATGAAAAGAGTGCATTAGTTTAGGGACACTGTGCCACAGTATGTAGAAGATGAGAAAGAAGATAACAGCATTTCATAGGGTTGGAAAAGAAGTCTTAATTAGATGTCAACCAGTGAAGTCACGGGTATTATGGATATTTCTAAATGGATTCACTTTAGCTAGATACTACCTCCTTATTCAGTAGAGTACTTTCTATTCTATTTAGTAAGATGGCACTGCTTACCTAGCTCTCTCCTTGTAAATCATAGAGAGCATCACGTCACCATAGCACAGAGAAGGCTCGTAACCCTTCAAATTACGCAGTTTGATATTCTCTGACAGTGAAGGACAGGTGTCTCCTGATTGAAGGGGTAACACCTGCAACAATACACACAACTTACAACACAGAAGAGACTTAACCAGAATAAAAAGTACAACCTAGTTGGAACATTTAATCCTAATATTTTTCTTTGTATCGAAAATTATAAAATTTGACAATGAAAATACAATTTGAAAATACTTAAGAAGTTTTATGATCGATAAGTGTGGACTTTCGTGCTCGTTTGTGTACAACATTTGTCATGAAGAATGAAAAAGTTCCTTTCAGTAAATTATTAAAGCTATTTCTCAAAATGAACCAACAAATTAGCTATTAAAGTAAGAAATTCAGTCTCCATATTGATTTTAATTCAAATTGTTACTTTCTTATTACTAGGGATAAGGATATTTATTGAAAAAGATCACATAAAAAAAAAATGGAAATATATTAAATTCTCATCTTCAAGCCCTTTATAAAGTTCTATCAGATGAAAGGCTTTTTCGGGCTTTATGAAAACAACCTTTTTGACAAAGAAGAGTAGCTACATATTGTTGAATTAATATTCTATCATATGAAAGGATCAGTCTACATTTAGGGTATAGAAGGCACATATCGTAGGGAACAGTCATAGCAGCTTCAAAACAGATCACAGATGCAATTTGAGTATTTAGTTTTTGGTAGCAGTTTTGTCGTACCTTAACAATGTGTCCCCTGGTGTTGAGTCTGCTTTCAGGCACTAGTGACACAAGGGGCACCACGCTGTAACCCAGTAGAGTGTCGGGTGGCTGCCCCGTGAGGTGGTGGACTGTCTCCAGGCCTGAGAGAGACCGGGACTTTGCTCCATCCCGACTACCAAAAGAGTCCTTCTTCAGTCTCGATCTGAAGAGAAAAAAATAAAGAAGGTAACTACCTGCATTGCAGAGAGGTAACTAACTAACTAACTTCTATATAATTTTATTAATTAATATTATAGAAGTTAAATAAATTTTCTGAAATAGCTATAGCTATGTATTACTCTGAAGAGCATTTCCCGCAATCAAAAAGTTAAACCAACTGACAGTGCAAGATAATATTAGCTATTTATTAGGACAGGTTAAGGGTATTTCCCCAAATTATTGGGATAAGTGTTACATTAACTAAGTATAAGTAGAATTGACTCACAATTAACTGCGTAATAATATACTCACCCTTTACTGCCAGTAGTTTTCTTCCTTGTCTCATTTTCTTTCTCCTCTTTGTTGTCTTTGGCAGCCTCAGCCCCTCTCTCAGTCACTGACTGCTGATGTCCTTTGCTCCACACACACACCGTCAGGAACTTCACCTCCTCATCTATCAAGTACTCCAGACCAAAAGGATCAAAACTAGGATTCTGAGAGACAAAAATAAAAGATATCAATGGAGAAAACAGTAGAAATAATTTATGCAAGAGGTTTGTAATATAGCTAGCTATAGTTTAAAAGAAGAGGATATGATAAGTTACGAATTATCGGTCGGTTTCACATCTTTGGCGATACAAGAAAAGACTATATAACTAGCTAATAATATTTATTATTCAATTTTCAATTGGTATCCATGATACCTGCAGGTTGATGGTATCCATGATACCCTATCTTTATGTTACTGTTCACCCTAAGGTATAGTTACTATTCACCATAAGGTATAGTTACTATTCACCATAAGGTATAGTTACTATTCACCATAGGGTATAGTTACTATTCACCATAGGGTATAGTTACTATTCACCATAAGGTATAGTTACTATTCACCATAAGGTATAGTTACTATTCACCATAGGGTATAGTTACTATTCACCATAAGGTATAGTTACTATTCACCATAGGGTATAGTTACTATTCACCATAGGGTATAGTTACTATTCACCATAAGGTATAGTTACTATTCACCATAGGGTATAGTTACTATTCACCATAGGGTATAGTTACTATTCACCATAGGGTATAGTTACTATTCACCATAGGGTATAGTTACTATTCACCATAGGGTATAGTTACTATTCACCATAGGGTATAGTTACTATTCACCATAGGGTATAGTTACTATTCACCATAGGGTATAGTTACTATTCACCATAGGGTATAGTTACTATTCACCATAAGGTATAGTTACTATTCACCATAAGGTATAGTTACTGTTCACCATAAGGTATAGTCACTATTCACCATAAGGTATAGTCACTATTCACCATAAGGTATAGTCACTATTCACCATAAGGTATAGTCACTATTCACCTGTGACACGGGCACTGCACTCGTGTTCTTAGCTCTGACAATAAGAGTCTTAGCCTTGGTGTGCCCCCTCCTCTCCAGCACCTCCCCACTCCTCTCACTCTCCTCCTTGCTGCCCTCACTCTCCACCACGGTGTTGAGGCTGGGTGAAGAGGCGTGTTTGGTGAGGGTGTTGGCAGTGGCTTGCTGAGTCAGGTCAGTCATTGAGTTGTGAGAGCCTCTATTGAGACTACTTTGAGTCACTGAGAGGGAGTCTGGAGAACTGATGGCTCGGTCTGAACTGCAGGACCTGAAAAAACACAGGGGAAGAGAATTTAGTTATAAGTAACCTTGCCCTAATCACTCCCGAAGTCGAACCAAATGGTTCCTGGATAATGACCAATCGTCTCACCAAATTTCGGGTAATTTGGTTCAATAGTTTGGAGTTACACAAATAACAAGATGATAAATAAATAAATGCCGACAAAAACATAACCTTCCGCCATTTGCAAAAGTAATAATAGAAAACAGAAAGAAATAACTAGGTAAATATTGATACCCAGCATTAGCATATTTAGTTTTTTTCTTTCTGTATCTACTGAAGAGGTTACCTCTTTGACTCGTCCTGCTGTTTGACTCTCCTCAGCCTAACGTCAGAGACATCCCCCACAAGGAGAGACTCCTTCTCAGGGGCACTGCCATCCTTATCAGTAGGGACAAACACAGAGTCTTTGGAGTCACTCGGGAGAAGAGCTGTGATAGGAGAAAAGGTAAGCTGGTAAGTTGGTAAACTTAGAATATTGAAAGAAAATTAGAAATGAGGTGATGAATTAACATCCAACAAGAGGCGTCAATCGAAACAAGAGGGGCCAGAGAAACCATCAGCTACATGACAGATAGTTCTAAAAAGAAAATTGAAAAGTATAACTTTATATAAATAGGAAGCATAAATATCACAAATTCTTAATACTATAATATAGCAAAGCATAGTTTAACCATCAGTCTATCGTTTCATCACTGTCATTGAGTTGATATGTCAAAGTAACTTTAGAGGTAACAATTCAATTGATAAAAGTGATGTATGAGCTATAACTTTATAAGGTAAGTAGAAGTAGGGTAAGTCTGCAGTCAAAGGGTTAAAAGCATAGCAACATAAAGGATAGGCTTTGAATAATCAACATTAGAAAGAGCTGTAGCCTGTATACGAAAGAATTAAATTTTGATGATGAATTCTCCATCAAAATAAATCAGTTTGTGACTAGTTTAAAAATTAAATAAGTTTAAAACACACAAAATGGGGGGTTTAACGTTTGTTTCTAAAGCAACCAACATGTTGACTACGTAGGGTTTGTGCTGGTCACTTTTCAGACTATAGACATTGCCCATGTCTACCAGTTACGATAGACAATTTACCGTCCAGAAGGTTTCTTCATCATGATTAATTAAGCCATGGAGTTTGGAAGCAGAAGTGCTGATTGCATCCTTGATGTGGCAGTTCATTTTTCTCAGTGCCAGACAATTTGACATCTTCTGTGTAATTGTAGCATCTTTTGGGTGTGCTTACAAGTTAGCCATCATTAATGTACTTCTAGAAAATATATTGTGGCAGTCCATCTTTTTATATATGTAAAGTTTTTGCTCCAAGTCATCCTTTGTGTGCCAATGAATCTTTTTAGACTGTAGAGGAAGGCGAGGCTCATTTATCCGAAGGAGGCTGACAAAGATTTTGAAAGAATGACAAATACTGATAGGCCTCTAGAAGAAACTAATGACATGCTTACAATCAAAAGAGGTAAAAGCTAAAGGGCAAATGAAGAAAAGCAGAAGGTAATTATAAACTCTAACTAGACGAATATGTGCAAATAGGAAAGCTTAAATAAATCATGTGAATCAAATGATGAAGAGGAAGCAACTGAAAATTAATAGAAAATAGCAGTCAATAAAAAGGCTCAACATTGAAGCTACAGTGCACAGACTAGAATAGCTATATATTTTAAAATTTTCTAATTTCTTTGAAAATTAGAACATACAACAATAAAGATATAATCTGCAATCAAATAATTAGAAGTGAAGGTGAGACAACATAGACGACAGCCTAGCTACAAACAGTGCTCTGAACAAAATCATTAGCGAACATTAAAGATGGTAACAAACTTGGTTGAGGTTGATTCTCACTGTGTTCGCTTTTGTAGGCAGCAGTGGTTGTTTCTTCCTGTTAAAGATTATACAGAGAAATATTGGTCTGATAAGAATTGGAAAGAAGATATGAAATAGAGTGACGAAATATGAAACACGCTGGAAATTTCAAAATATATAATGGTTAGAATTCAGAAAAGATTTTAAATTCCAAAATAAGTAATTAGTAGGATGTATAGCTAGATAACGTCTGCTTCAGAAACAGAGGTCATATCGCTCACGTCGAAAGGGAATTATTCACAAGGGACTGGAAGAAGCAGTCAGAAAGAAAAGTAGCTCCATAGACCAATACCTACAACCATCGGTGAAAATGCTCATGGATGCAGAAAAGCTAAACCGTGAATGCAGTCACTTACCAAGAAACGTGACAAAAAAGGACACAAGCACCGGTGGCTGCACTCACAGATGGAAGAGGAAAATGAAGCCTATATGAGTCTACCTAGCACAAAATCTAAGACCTCGTAGTTGAAGAGCATAACCCTAGCACTATCCTCTAAAACTGTAAGTAGCGTTATAATATTAAAATTAAAAATGTTAACAATCAATAGCTAGCTATATGTTATATCATCATTATCATGCATGTTGATTTTAGTATTAAGAGAAATTAATAATTAGAACCAGTATTTTAGTTAATTCGTGAAAAAGCAATAGATATAAATGGACATCTAAAAATTGCAATATATCCCAAAATGTACAATAAACTAAATATATTATAATTTGGAGTAGCTAGCTATCATATGAAAATGCTACAAATGAATTAGTTACTCAGGCAATTTATTCAAAGTTAACTAACTTTATATAGATTTCATATAAACAACCATTAACAAATAATAACATATCTAAAAATACGGCAGAATAATCATCATTGTTATCACTGAGCAATATATTCAATAGGCTTTTATTCAAAGAAAATAGTGTCTGAACTGGAAAGCAGATTAACACTAGAGCTTATAAAATAGTGTAGCTATAATAATAAATTTCAAATATCTACCTAAAATAATTTAGAAGATATAAATGTTTGCAAAGTAGAAATTTGTCAATTTGACTGCTAGCAATGTTAAAAAGTTATTGCATATCATAAGTAGTCATTGATATCATCCCCACACTCACCCTCTGACTGTCAGAGCCTAGTACCTTCCTTCTGATGCGTATAGTCATACCTCCGCCAGCACTGGCAGGGAAAGAACTCTGGAAAAGAGGACAGTAATTACTAATTAACAACTGTCTATTTAGATACGATATAAAGGATACAGTGATGAATATTATATAAATGGTTTTAACTCTATGACATTGTGATTAGCTAATAGAAAACTATGATATTGTGATTAATAGAAAACTCTATGACATTGTGATTAATTGAAAACTCTATGACATTGTGATTAATAGAAAACTCAATGACATTGTGATTAATAGAAAACTTTTTGACATTGTGATTAATAGAAAACTCTATGACATTGTGATTATTAGAAAACTATGATATTGTGATTAGAAGATTCCCAGAGGCTGCAATTACCTCCAGTGCATCATCAAACTGCTGCAAATTGCCTGACGATGACTTCCCTACTGAAGTACTGGTAGAAGTAGATGTAGTGGTGCCCCTGTAACGAAAACTGAAGTTAAAAGATATCTCGTACTTATCACAGTTAATCTCTTGTCAATGAAACACTTGACAAGAATGGTACTAAATAATATCAGCGAGATGTACCAAATTATTGTCCCGAGACTTCAGTTGGATCAAAGCATCAACTCCTGACCAGAAAATTTGTTCATTCTTCTTACTTATCTTAACTTGGAATAGAAATACCAAGACATAATGAAATGCTAATATTATATTAACATGTTGATTAATTTTTTGTTATTTTAAATTTAAATTTTTGGAGCAATGTTATAGGAGAAGTTTGCTCTGCCCTATTGGTTGCGATAACAGCAAGATATGCATATTTCGAAAACACAACACGACCAATGTGTTAAAGAGATTATTTCAGTCGCATGAAATCTAGCTAAATGAAAACAAAACAATAAATTGTATTGTTGGAATTGGAGTAGTTTTTTGCTAATCTTTCTTCTTTAATCAGATCAGTTATTGGTGTCTGACTATTAGACTGCAATTACAAATTATATTCATAGTCAACAAAAACACTCTATCGGTTTTGCATGGAACCGGGTTTTCTAAGTCTATTGGAAAGGAATCCTATGATGAAGTACCCTGCTAACATTTTACTTTTTCCATATTTTATGAATAGAACCGTTTTCAACTGATATGGTTGATGTAATACACACAGCTATGTGAATTGAGTAGTGTCCTCTATAAACTCAATTTGCAATATTTGTGTTTATATTGCATTGTATTTATATATATAATTAAAATAATCCAAAGTAATTATCTTGAGTAGCTAACTAACTTGACAGTGTTTGTTTTGGATGCATTAACTGTAAGAAGCTTAGCACCCTTAGCGGCAGAAGTGATCTTGATGCCATTCACCGAGAGGATTACATCCCCAGCCCTGATGCCAGCCAAGCCTGCTGGAGAATGCGGATTCACACTCTCCACCACCTGCAAGAACAGGAGTACACTTTTATTATATCAAATCATGCTTCAGCATTGCTATAATTCATTTAGTAAAGGTTTAAAAATGTCTACAAACACATAATTCATATCACTGACATATAAATTATAATAAGTGATGTAAACATGTCTAGAAAGGAAAGTGACTCCATGAAGAAAGATTTATACCAGTGAACTAGCTGATGAAAACAGAGAAAAACTTCATACTAGCGATGACACGAAGTATGGGTATTGGCAATTTTTCTGGTAGCTATCGGCAAAAAAATGCCGATGTCTCGATACTTTTCGGAAACCACTAGTATCTAAAAATATTTATAATATCACTTAGCTAATATCTATCATTTATCTCCTACATTGAAAAATAATAATTTAAATTAGCTAATGTAAAAATTATTTCATAGCTATAGATAGGTATTCCTAATTTTCATAACTATCTGTATTGGTGAAAATCTAGGTATCGGAATCGGTGAAAAATCTTGGTATGGGTATCAGTAAAAAATCTAGGTAGCTATCAGTAAAAAATCTAGGTAGCTATCGGTGAAAACTCTGGGTATAGGTATCCGTAAAGAATCTAGGTATCAGTATTGGCAAAAAATCGAGGTATCGGTGAAGATTCTAGGTATCTATATTGGTGAAAAATCTAGGTATCTGTATTGGCGAAAAATAAAGGTATCTGTATCGACGAAAAATCTAGGTAACGGTAACTGCAAAAAATCTAGGTATCGGTATTGGCGAAAAATCTAGGTATAGGTGAAAAATCTAGGTATAGATGAAAAATCTAGGTATAGGTGAAAAATCTAGGCATCGGTGAAAATCTGGGTATCGGTGAAAATCTGGGTATCGGTGAAAATCTGGGTATCGGTGAAAATCTGGGTATCGGTGAAAATCTGGGTATCGGTGAAAATCTGGGCATCGGTGAAAAATCTAGGTATCGATGAAAGATATAGGTATCGATGAAAGATATAGGTGTCGGTATCGGCGAAAAATCTAGGTATTGGTATTGGTGAAAACTCTCTCTAGGTATCGGACGGTATCGGTGAAAAATATAGCTATCGGTATGGGTGAAAATTTGGGTATCGTCCCATCCATACTTCATACAAGTAACTGAAGAAAATGAAAAAAGGGACCAAAGCACTGGTGAATTCACTCACGCATTGAAAAGGAAAATCAGAGGCCATAGAGAGTAAAATAGGTTAATAGGATAGCTAATAGATTTTTTAAAAAAACAGTACCTATAAAAACATAGTAGCTAGTTGCTACAAAAATGATTTTTGCATAGTTTTCCGTGTAATCCAAGCCCTTTCTTAGATATAAATAAATCTTTTGTGCAATTAAATAGTAAATAGCAGAAAGAAGAGAAAAAAAAGCATAATGAAAAAAAACATAGAGCATAACATAATTAAGGACGTAAATGCATTTTTAGAATTTTAGCTGAACATTTTAATGGTGATGACAGGTATAATAAAATAGTTTTTCAGTACGGTTAAATTTTTTTAAAGAGTTTTTACATTACTTCCATTTCCTGGGAAAAACTAAATGAAACCTTTGAGTCCACCTAACATAAAATTTAAGACCTAATAGATGAAGAGCATAAGCCTAGCGCTATCCTGCATAACTGCAAGTAGCGTTAAAAAGCTAACTACATGTATGCCACTAGGTGAGAATTACTTAGCTATATAATGAACAGATTAGAGGATTCATACCTGCAAGTTGTCAGATCCTGTCCTTAGCAAGACACCTGAGGGGCTACCGCTGCTCTTTCTCTTGGCATAGAGCTCCATCACCACCCACATCTCATGAGGACCTTCACCATAAGAGAGTTGGTCACTGTTAACTTCCCACGAACAAATGATAGGAGTATCACAAAGAATAACTGAGCAGTAGATGGAGCCACACAACAGCTCTTTCTGTGGACAAAACAGTTTAGTAGTGAGAAAAGAACAGTTTAGCTTGCAACAGCAAGTATTGCCCACTTCTTATAAAATTTACCATTTCTCATTTTCTATGACAGATTGAACTATTTTAAACTTTATATCAAATTTTCAAGTTTCTAAAAGAAATTTTCTAACATTTACCCCTTTAAAGGGGCAGTTCAGTCATTTTTTTTATTCATAATATTAATGTTGAACAATCACTTAGTAAGAATATATATATTAGATTGACGCAGGAAAGCGTCATATTTGCTTCCTTAAATGAGTCATTTCCCTATTAGGTTTCACCTCTCTAATTATTATAAGAAAGCCATTAATTAATGTCATAGTTTCTCTCAGAGACTAGATCTGTGTAACTGGCGGACAATCCAGCCAATTAGAAGCTAAAAATTTGCTCAGCCAGTCAGCCGTCCGCCAGCCAGCCATCTCAGCAAGCCAGTCAGCCACTCAGATCTATATAAGTAGCTGCACTAGCTATTCTCATCAGATCTTTGGAACACCTACTGATAAGAAATATATATCCTTTTGGGGAGGAGGAGGTACCAATAGGGAAATGACTCATTTAAGGAAGCAAATATGACGCTTTCCTGCGTCAATCTAATATATTTACTTCCTACATTTCGTCATTTCCCTATTAGGTTTCGAAGTACCAATTACGCCGCAGGTATAGCTACGGTGGAGGAAAGGGATATGGACACACAGATCAAGGCTCTCATATATTCAGAGAAACCAACATAGAATAACAGTGAATCACATAATTCAGAACAACAAAAAGATAACTGTGGATCAGTAACTAATGTTTAGTTGCTAGTGGCACAAATACAAGAAATAATAATGATTCGTTACTAATAATCTAGTAATGACCAAACACATATCTACTAAACAGATTTAGGGTTTAATTAAGTGTCTACCGCCAATGAAAGGCGTGATAAGAGAATCAATAGAGTTCAGATAATTGTCAATGAACACGTTTGGAGTCAGCCAGAACCCTTCTTTGAGTATCCGTTCCATAGGGACGCCTCTTGACCAAGCAGCACTGTATGCCTGACCCCTGACTTCATGCGCTGTTCCTTTGAAATTAGGAGTAGCTAATTTAAGAGCTTGTAGTAGCCAATATGAAATTCTCCCAGATTTTAGTGGTTTATTTGACGCAGGATGGATAAACAGGTAATTATTATGAGGCAATTTATCAGTCATCTTGGTGTACTTCAGTAAGCATGCCACTGGACACAACTCTTGTCGAGGAAGGCTCGGAAAGGAGATGATATTGGGTGAGGAGTTTGCTCTCTGGTTCTTATACAAGAACTTGTCTTTAACTGGAATAGTTAGAGTATTACCAGACTGAACTATGCCTCCCCTCACACAAGCAGACAATTCAGAAGCTCTGTTACCCGACGCAATTGCCGTAAGAAAAAGACATTTCAGAAAGAGGTCTTTAGCAGATGCTCTGTTGTTATTGAAGCGAGGTAGTTTGAAAAATTCGAGAGCATGGTTCAAGGACCAACTTGGTATTTTCTTTTTAGGAGCTGGTCGATTTAAGAACTGAGCCCTTGCCAGTAAGTTGAAGTCCTTATCCTTTGTGTTTATCCCGAACCCCATTTTCAGAGGTAGGGATAAGGCTCCTCTGTAACTTAGCACAGTTTTGGAAGAGAGCTTCTTTTTCTTGTGTAGCCATATTAAGAATCTAAGGATGTGAGCTTTAGTCAGGACCTTAACCACAGGGGGCAGCCAATTTTGGAAGCATCGCCAAACAGACTGATATTGGTTTGAAGACGATTTACGGAAGGAAAGGGAAAGCTGCTCAGAAGTAACTTTATCGTATTTAATAGACCATATTCGTTTCAAAAACTGAAGGCGGTCCACCTTCCGTAAAATCTGTAGTCTCCTGATATTTCTTTCCCTGAGACCATTTGAGAGACGCTTTTGTGCAAGTGTAGATGATCTACTGCTTTTGACCATATTGTAGGAAACCACGGTGCCGTGGGGCGCAATGGGACTATGATCACGCCCCTCCCTTTGTACTTCGTTAGAAATGGGATCAGTTTCGGAATCAGATTGACGGGAGGGAATATGTAAATTTCCTGGAAGTGGCTCCAGTCTATTGATAGAGCATCCGTCCCTATTGCCAGGGGGTGCTCGAAAGGACAAATGAAGTTTGGAAGCTTGGAGTTCAACGGGGTTGCCATCATGTCTATCATGAGCTTCCCGTGCCATTCTTGAATCATGTTGAATGTGTTTATGGATAATTCCCATTCTGTTGGTTGCACTGTGGATCGACTGAGGTGATCCGCTACTATATTCTCTTTGGAATTTATTCTGGCTGCTACCAATGTTAACTTGTGGCGTTCCGCCAACTCCATTATCAGAGTAATAAGAAGGTGTATCCGACTGTTGCGGCTTCCCATCTTGTTTATGGAGAATCGAGCAGTTTCGTTGTCCGTGTATACGAGTAGATGCTCGTTGCTTAATTGCAACACCTTTATTGCTTCCAGAATTGCCAGCAATTCTAGGCGATTGATGCTCCATTCTTTCTCTTCTATTGACCAGTGACCCTGGGCCACTTGGTTGTCCGAAGTTAAGCAGCCCCATCCTTCTAGGGACGCGTCTGTCCAAAGGGTGAGTGTTGGCTCCGGCATTTTCAATGGATAAGTTTGAGACAGTACCTCCAAGTTTGTCCATGGGATAAGTGCTTGCAATAGATGAGGGGTAATTTCCCTCATTTTGTCCCTGCAAACTGTTGGCCCCAACTCCTGTGGTTTTGCCAAGGGGTAGAAGATTAGTCTGAGTGGTTTCACCACTTGGGAGAAGAATGATGCTTGGCCGATCAGACTCTCCCAAATTCTCCTGCTCGATTCCCTTGAGGTGATGAGATTGATGGCCTCTTTTTGCATGGATAGCTGTTTTTCCATAGGGATGGCCCACATCATCTCTGGAGTGGAGAATGATATTCCCAACCACACAAAGTGTTGAGAGGGAATTATCATTGATTTTGTTAAGTTTAACAGGAATCCTAATTCCTGTAATGTCTTCATTACGGAATTGGTCGCACAGAGTGTTTGCGTTTCCGTAGGAGCCCAAATTAACAGGTCGTCTAGATATGCTAGCAACTGTATGTTTTTCAGATGCAGCAACTGTAAGGGCCATTTCATGATCATGGTGAATATCCTTGGAGCTGTCGACAGTCCGAAGGGCAGAGCCTTGAAAAAGTAAAGCTGATCGTTTAGCATGAAGGCCAGGTATTTGTGAAGGGATGGTCGTATTGGTACGTGCAGGTATGCGTCCTGTATGTCCAAAGTTGTTGCCCATGCCCCTCTTTGCAGTAAGTTTGCTGCAACGACTTGATTTGTCATCTTGAATCTTGAGTTTTCGATAAACTGGTTCAAGTGGGATAGGTCTATGACAACTCGATAATTGCCGTGCTTCTTCGGGACTAAGAATACTCTGCTTTGGAAACAAAGCTGAGTTGGGACAGAATAAATAGCACTTTTTGAAAGAAGATCGTTCACCTCTTTTACTAGAGTAGTGAACGCCTTTTGAGAAGTTGGGAATGACAGAGGTGGAGTCTCTAGCCATTTCCAATGATATCCTCTGAGAATAACATTTCGTATGTACTTTGGAGCTCCCCGCCATCCTTTTTGAAAGGATTGAAGGCGGGCTCCCGGTGAGTCAGATATTTGACTTTTTGTAAGGGTTTTTGTTGAGTTGTCCTGATACTATGCCTCTCTTAGGGATGCGAAATTTCTGTGTATCAGAAGTTGATGCTTCTGATGGCTTAGTGTTAATGTAAGAAACCACATAAGGGTTCTTTGAACTCTTAACTCTTTCTGACTGATTCGAGTTATTTTGTTGACCATGGCCAGCTTCACTACGAGAGGAGGGTCGCCTCCCTTGAGCTAATGGCAACTGAGGTCTTGACCTCTTCCTCTCGGAAGGGTCATAGGGCTTTACTATTGGTCTCTTATTATGAGACCTGTAACTTGGGTGCTGTCCATGGAAGTGTACAGCTTGTGAAGCCATTGAGTCCGCAGAAGAAAACTCTTCCCTCCCAAAAAGAGAATCCTGGAGTAATGAGGATTTTAGGAGCTTCTCCTTGATTATTGGAGGCTGTACTTTGGCAACAGTATCGTATCTCATAGAGGCTTTATGTGTCAAAGCCTCTCTTGACAGGGACAGTGCCAACTGATGTGCTATTTGTTTGGAATAGCCAATGAAGTTGTTGACATTAGATATTTTTTCATCTCTGTCCTGTACGGAATGTACAATAGACATTTGAGGAATCAAACTCAAGGCAGCTTGAGCAACTTCTAGTGTCTCAACTAATTTGCAGGCTGACCAGGCCGTGTGGCGGAGTGAGAATTCCTTCTCGATATCTGCCGTGCGCAAGCATCCTAGTCTATTTCCCAAATGGAGACCCTCTGAATTGTGGTCATTTTTAAGCTTAGGACCTTGGAAATACTTCGCATAATCAGACTCATTTAAGAGTTCCAGTTTGCCTCCCCTTGGTTTGTTCTGTTGTCTCTTTAGACTTAGAACGTCTCTAGACAGAAGCTCTATGTCTTCCGACATTGCGAACTTGTCAACCCTTACGGATGACTCTTTGGCATTTGGACCATGCCAACCGGTTACGTTAGACAGTTTGCTGTCCAGAAGTTTAAATGCATTCGAAAAGGTCTGAGCATGGGAGGGGGGACTTGACGGCATATTATTAGCTGCCGTGATTAGTTCAATCAGATGCTCTGACATACGAGCTGATTTTTGAACTTTGAAGGACAAGGGTTCGTTAGGGCCAGGTTTCTGGACAATAACTATGTCCTCTTCAGTGAAAATATGATCCTTCCATTCAATAGTTGAGACGCCGATTACTATTGCATCTTCTGGCATTAAGTAAGTCTCTCGAAGTGTATTAGGAGTGCTAGCCATACCAATGGAAGCCTCAGAAGGAACTGGGGGCGAGGTTTCTCGAGAATGCAGACTGGGTGATCCCTGAGCATCAGGTATATAATCATCCTCAGAATCTAGGAACAAATCCTCAGAATCTGGTCGTCCAGCATGTGCCTCATCCTCTGTGATGAATGCGGTATTTGGAACCGCGTGATGATTCTTATTGGTGACATTCATTTCCAACCGATCGTGTTTCTTTTCAAGAGAATCTAATTTCGATTCAAATTTTTGGAACCGAGAATTCATCGTATGAAGCAGATGTAGAATAGACCCCTGGTTGTTATTATCATCATGAAAGACAGGATTGATGCCATCGGCGCTACTGTCACGGCTCTGGGGCTTCTTCAGCCCCAAGCGTTCTAGAAGAGGAGTGTAGAGGTTAGCTTCATCCTGATCTTGCCAGAACTCCCAAGCCTCGCTAGAGGATTTACCTCGTTGTTGACGAATAGTTTTGATAGATCTGAGCCACGAAATCAGGTTCTTGACATCAGTTCTGTCTCCCTGTTCAGCTTTAGTGAAGAGCTCTTTGCATGAGTGCAGTCTCTTACCAACAGGCGTTTTTCATGATTGATGCAGTTAGAGTGTTGTAAACAGGAGTGATACTCCGTACACTTTGAACATTTATCACTCATTGTAAATATTGATTTATATATAAGTGATCTGTAACATATAAAGGTGATTAAGAAACGAAATACATCGCATTATTGGTATATGGGAAATGACAATTTCTCTATTTATTACTCTCCATTTTTTTTTTTTTTTTTTACTCTTTTGGAACAGAGTTATCTTTTCAAGGGAGACATCTTTTCAATGTGCTGTATTGCATCTTATATCTGTGTCAGGTTTAAAGGCATATTTTGACTGTGCTAGAAAACATCTTTTAACTTGTGCCAGTTTTTTTTTTTTTTTTTTTTTGCTGAGGCTTAGCCAGGCAGCATCTCATAACCATACTGGGTTTCAAGCATCTTGTAACCGTGCTAGGGTTTGGGCATCTTTATGATGTGCTATATAGCAATCTTAAAACCGTGCCAGGTTATAGGTATCTTTTCATTGTGCTAGAGAGCCTCTTTAAACCGTACCAGGTTTTTTTTTTTTGCCGAGTCATTCAATGACTATGTGCTATTGCATCTTTTGTTAATGTGCTAAAGCATCTTTTGTGTGCAAGGCATCTTTTTGTGTGCTAATGCATCTTTTAGGAGAGGAAGGTGAGAGGTGTTTATCCGCCGGAGGCGGACAAAGATCTGATGAGAATAGCTAGTGCAGCTACTTATATAGAGCTGAGTGGCTGACTGGCTTGCTGAGATGGCTGGCTGGCGGACGGCTGACTGGCTGAGCAAATTTTTAGCTTCTAATTGGCTGGATTGTCCGCCAGTTACACAGATCTAGTCTCTGAGAGAAACTATGACATTAATTAATGGCTTTCTTATAATAATTAGAGAGGTGAAACCTAATAGGGAAATGACGAAATGTAGGAAGTAAATATAGCATTCTTGTAGAATTAAACGGTTGAAAAATACATAATAAGCGATATCTATCATATTTTATAAAATTGATTTAGTGTTGGGACCCTCCTATAGGTGGCGCGGTAGTATTTGTTGACATAATACAGCTGTTAATTTGTAAACAATGCAACTGAGAGAAGTTTCTAATTAACTCAAGTTATCGTTCAGGTTCTCACTTTACCAATATATCTAATTGTCTGGAAGGACAGTGTTCTATCAAACAAATTCTTTTCACCATTATGACAGATTCAAGTCTGGTTAACACTTGTTTACAAAACAGAGAGCGTAAATATGTATGTACCAATTATTTAGTACCAGACCCACGCTGGCGCCACTTATTTACAATATACTTTTTAAAGCTATAAACATTTTTAAAATTAACGAACATTCTAATTGTTGTATTATTATATTTAGGTTGAAGGAAATTGGCTCTTGCAGATTAAATATATTCGAGAAATACAGACTAAATAAATAACATTTGGGTTTCCTTTTATACAACTCGGTATCCAAGTTACATCACCTATAAATTAGATTAAATCATAAGATACAGGTTTTGCTCACATTGAATGATATCCTTACAACTCCCCTTTTTGGTTTTCAATGGTTGTGAAGTATTTTGATCCTTCTTTTATTCCAGCAATGGCTTCTCTGGGTGATGTGGTTGGATGAACAGGTCTTTTTATTTGCTTGTTCACTTTTGTGAGATCCACACATATTCGAATACCGCCTTTAGGCTTGGCAACGACTACCATCGGGAGAAACATGCTGTACCTGATGCGCTTTCCAGATCACCAATATCTTCAGCATCACAAGAAGATGAAGAATTTTCTTCATCAACAGAAGAATCTTCAAATATCATAAGAAGAACAAGAATGTCTTCATCTTATGAAGATCTGAATATCAAAATACTCAGAGATGAAGCCAAAAAGGATCAAAACTATCAAATTCTCAGGAAGAGTATTCAAGATGGATTTCCAGTAAATCGGAGAAAAACCCATCCAGCTATTAAACCATACTGGAGCATCAAAGATGAATTGAGCATCGATAAAGGTATTATTCTATATGGATCCCGTATTATTGTGCCCTTGAATGCAAGAAAACAACTTCTGGATAAACTACACGCTTCTCATCAAGGTGTAGAAAGGTCTAAGCGACGTGCTCGCCAAACGATTTGTTGGCCAGCAATTAATTCAAACACCGACAATAAGATTTCTTCATGCGAGAAGTGCCAACTTCATCAATCAGCGCAACCGAAAGAATCTATGATGACGGATCCTCCACCCTCAAGAGTCTTTGAACATGTGTCTGCAGACTTCTTTTCATGCTCTGGAAGAGATTTCTTAGTTTACGTAGACAGACTGTCAGGATGGCCGGTAATATAAAGTTTCAACAGAGGGAACACGACTGCAAAGAATTTGATTGTTGCTGTTCGTCGCTGTTTCACAGATTTAGGTGTGCCCATCATTTTCAAATCTGATGGAGGCCCTCTATTTTCCAGTTCGGAATTTAAGAAATTTCTTTATAGGTGGGGAGTACAGCATGTGCAATCAACCCCATACTACGCTCAATCTAACGGTCACGCAGAAGCTACAGTAAAAGCCATGAAGAAGCTTATAGTCAAATCTACTGAGAATGGGAATATTGATTCTGAAGAATTTCTCATTGCTTTACTAGAGTGGCGAAATACCCCTCGGGAATGAGGATTATCTCCTGCACAACTGCTGTTTGGTCACCCAATACGAACTCTACTGCCTGCTCATCAAAATAGCTTTGATCAGAAATGGCATAAGACAAGAGAAGAGTTTGATGAAAAGTATGCCCAACTAAAAGACAAATCTGTACAAAGATACAATGAACAAAGTAGATGTTTAGATAAACTGAAAATAAATAGTAAAGTTAGGATTCAAGATGCCATAACACAAAAGTGGAATACAATTGGAACTATTGATGGTATCGGAAAGCACAGGGACTACCTGATTAAAACACCTAGCGGAAGGACACTATGGAGAAACCGAAGATTTATCAAATCTTAATAATCACATTGAAAGACTTATTTTACTTTGAAAACCAAAAAGGGAAGTTGTAAAAATATCATTCAATGTGAGCAAAACCTGTATCTTATGATTTAATCTAATTTATAGGTGATCTAACTTGGATACCGAGTTGTATAAAAGGAAACACAAATGTTATTTATTTAGTCTGTATTTCTCGAATATATTTAATCTGCAAGAGCCAATTTCCATCAACCTAAATATAATAATACAACACTAATGTTATATAAATAAAAATACTGAATCTATTTAGTACCAATTTGGTGATAGTTTGATTTTGAATGAACTGCCCCTTTAAATCATGATGGCTACTTCACAATGGAAAATTCTAATTTTTACAATTAAATTAAGCAGGTCAGTCTATAGCTATGAAATATTTTCATTCATATCAAAATCTTATCATTCTTATGCAATTTGAATTAATGACTTTATGACATTCAGTTCCTTACTGTGAAGGAAATAACTTTAGTGAACTGACCTGCAGTCTTGAGCAACTCTCCACAGTGACCAAAAGAGAGCCACAAGGTATGGTGCAGCCGTCTGCAGCTGTGAACTGAGGGATGCGCAGTGTGGGCACAGAGCGACCCACTGCCAACATAGCTAGGAAAAGAAACTAAATTATACTCTCTTGTATTTGATAAAACGCAGGAAAAAATATCTAACTGACAAACAGAAATACCTATATCTGTAAACAATAGCTACCTTATGAACATTATTTGTTAGACTAAATAATGGTGAGCTACTCTTAATAAGCTAATACGGTGAATTAAGTAGCTAACTACTGAAAAAATTATATTTAACAAATTTAACCCCTTACCGTAGGTAGCTACTTGTGATCTTATATAGTAATGAATATCAAAAACAGTTTGCTGAACAATAAAGGGTTAACGCTCCTAGATATATCTATACGCTAATACTATAGTTCGGTATAACTTTGAAATGTTTACAGTTTAAAAACATATGAATATTTAACTTAATATGATGCGCATAATTTAGAATAATTGGAAGTGTGACAGCAGTTAGCATGCAATTTATCAATATAGGTACAATGCGTTAGTGCCCCACTGAGTTATTCACCACTCACCAGCTGCTGTGATGGGCCCTGGTGGCACTAGAGGCTTGGACCGCATTTTGAAGTATGGCAGAGTGTGCTTCTTTCTCAGCACTGCCTTTAGTTGGTTAGCGATGATGGTTTTGAAACGAGGGATTTGACGCCCCAAAACAGAGGACTCCACTTCGAAAATAGACTGAGGAAGAGTAGGAAGATAGATCACACAAATAAACAATTACATTCATGATAGATTAGAAATTGTGAACAGTATCATTTCTTTAGAAAATTCAACAGATGATGAGATTATCTTAAGAGAAAATTTACAAATTAAAAGAATAGTTAGGTAGATTAAAAGTAATTTGGAATCCCTTGTCTCACAGTTAGTTTGTAATGTGTAGTTGATAACTTGATAGACTATTTAATCTTTAAACTCTCGACTATCTTTGAATACAGTAGCTAGTTACTATTTTCTAAAAGATTATGAATTCTTTATGGAATATGAAGAAAATTGTATTTCAAAAATTACAGAAAAATTTCTTCCTATTCCTCCCATGTATTAGTAAACCTTTTATAAACATAAAATGGATCCAATGACTGTACCATTAGTCACTATAGAACTCAAGAGCACTGAGTAGTTACCTGAGGTTCCTCATAGAAAGAGAAGCTCCAATAAGTGTAGGGATTTCTACTGAACTGAAGTCGAGCTTTTCCAGCTATTTTCACAACTGAGGGATGAATGGAACAATGAATGCAGGGGAATAATTTAATAGATAGCTACATGAAACATTGAATATTAGCTAACACCATAACTTTAAGTTTATGTGGCAATGGATAAATTAAGTAGTAAATAAATAATTTACTACTAAATATGCGATAATGCACCAAGTTAGAAAATGGCTTAGTAGAGATCATAAGAAATAAGTAATTGCAGAGCATTTATAGGTATAGTTAAAAGAACTAATTATAACACTATAATTTATTAATGGCATAGCTATTAAAACAAAAAATGGCTACATAGCTATAGTGATGTGATAAAAATAAGGATGGTTAATTTTGATTGACTTTGTAGCTTTTGAAGGAATATTTAAAAAAAAGCTTTGAAGTAACAGAGTGAATAATTATAATGTGCCACCTCGCATAGCTATCTAATTAGTTATTGAAGCTTATATGTTGTTGTTGTTGTCAACCCCGCTCCATCACTGACACAGTGGTGGAGCCCTCACACCGAGGGACGGCGCAGCTGCCCGCCAGGGTTCCCCCAGACCCACAGGCGAGAAACCCCACTCCCCCAGCCGGAGATGTTGAGTTTCAGCCAGGACCAGGTGGTGGAAATGTGCACTGGGTCGGCTGTATGTGTGTGTAGTGCGTGTTAAATGTTATGCGTGTTGGTGAAGTGTGTGTGTGTTCCTCTCATGTACTCCACTCCCCCCATCCCCCCCCCCCCTTACGTTCCCAGTAGAGCTACCCACCTGTCTATAAGGGGGGCAACTCCAGCTGGGTCAGTCCAGAGGTTTTCCAGAGTAAGGGTGGTAGGGACTGCAGTACAGTTGAAGAGATGTTTAGTGTCGTGCGTGTTGGTGTTACAAAGTGGACAGTGTGGTGTTGGGTGTGTGTCGGGTGATATCTTGTGTAAGTAGCTGTAGAGAAGTGGTGATTTGTTTGTCCTTAGTTGTGCGAGTTGTCTGCGTGTGTGTTTGGGTAGTGTTTGTTCGTTACTGTTGATGTCTGGTGGTGTGGCGTTCAGAATTTTGTTGATTTGTTTGTTGTTTAGGTATGTTTGAACTGTTTGTGTGTGTATTGTTTTCATGTTTTGTTTGATGGTGTCTGTTGATGTGGTGTCTGGTGGTCGTCGTGCTCGTCGTTGGGGCGCAGCAGGAGCTTCTCCTGCTCAAATTGGAGAAATGTTTCCCTGTCCCCCGAAAGGGGGACCCAATACCAAGCTTATATGTTTTTCATTAGCTATAGTCTATTACAAGTGGAGCTAATTAGTAGTGGTATAATCCAAGTATGTGGCAACAAAAGCTAGTTACTTACTTTTAACTTGGAGCATTGCACTGCTGTTGAATTTTGTGGTGGCATCTATAGCCAACACGCAGCCTCCACAGTAATTGAAATCAACACTCAGCTCTATCTGTGAGAGGGAAGAGAGCATTGAAAAATAGCATAGATTTTAGTAACTAATCCAATAGAGCAGAAATGAAGTTCAGTGATGTTTATAACTAGAAATTCAAAATAATTAGTTTTGTAATAAACATTATTTTTGAACAGTTCAATTTCCTATGTAGTTACTTCTTTGTCAGTTTTTTAACTACTAAAACATACAAAAATTGATAATTAGCTAAATCTTTAGAAAACCATAAGTAGTTATTTGATAGCTGATCAATTTGTAGTAGCTAATAGCTTTGTAAAATTACAAACAAAATATAAATTTAAAATGTAACTGTATTTTTAATGTTTTACTGAGCTCTTTATTTCTGCATTAACAAAATGACATCAAAACAATATTAGCAACACAAAAAAAGTCCCCACTCACCAGGTCAATGAGATCAGTCTCTGGGTTGACTATAACTTTCTTTGGCGTGATGCTCTCTATGACAGGGAAATTAGTGCCGAGGTTCATATCTTTGATCTCCATGTTACGAATGACTTTAGACAGGGCACGGTGGTTCAGCAACTCTGTGATTTCTATGCTAATCACGTCATATGCCCATTGCACAAACGCACTGTCATAATTCTTTTCCTAATGAGAGAGAGGTGGATCATTAATAGCATTTTAACAATTTTGGTTGTTTTGAAGTTAGATATCTAAATAATTTGGAGAAATTAAAGTTAGCTAGCCAATTAAAATATTTGAAGCAAAGTAAATTGAAATAAATAGGATCTCGTGGTAAGCACTACCAAAGAAAGGTGAGATATCACTAGATCACTAAAAGTCAATTTTTGAAAAAAAAAATTCAAATTTCAATAAACATATTGCTATGATTTTCCATTTAATGCTGAAATAAAGTGTATCCATGAATTAGAGGTAAGCTGTATATATATGGAATAATTCTCAAGAATAACAACAACCACTCTTAGAAATTGTTCTGGTTCAGCTGATAAATAACATCACTATGACTTTATACACATAGATTTATTTAGATAAAGTGAGGCATTCCATTTTCATTTCACAATTATTCATTTTAAAGTTGGTAATTCATCATATTTGGCTTCTTAGTACTGAATTTACAGATGAAAACACTGATATGTTTCATGTCTGATGGATGTGCATCCCTTATGGCTTTTATTAGTGTTTTAACAGTTGATTACAGTTTTTTCAACTTATTTCCGCTCATCAAAAGTCACCAAAATTTGGCAACTTTATGCATCCTTTGAAACATGGAGTGTCACCATTACTGACCTGAAAGAAGAATTGCATGATGTAGTTGAAGGCAATGCACGTCTCCTCCTTGAAAGGACCCTGACCATCTTCATTCAAGTTCTTCAAGTTCTCCCTCAGTGTATCTGGCAGAACTGGCTTTGTAATTTTAACCTGAAGAATTATCATTTGTGTCAGTGATGTGTTATACACTTGAATTTACTAGTTGCTGATAGTATTTAACATTTGTGTTAGTGATGTGTTACACTTATATTTACTAGTTTCTGATAGTATTTAATCTGTATGCATTAACTTATGAATTATTGTTATCAGTTATTATGGAAAATATTACAGAAGGTAGCAAACAAGCAATGAGAATACTCTCAAGTCTATATTTATAGCAAGGTAAATAATTTCTACTTTGTATCTACATACAGATTAAAGTTAACTAGTTAATAATGACATAATCCTTTCAATTCGGGTTAGGATCTCATTTCTAGGTAAAACTACTAGCTACGTTGAGTGAATAGGTAATGAGATAGAAAATTAAAATTTTAAAATTATATCCTTATAAATTTTTGACTGAAACTAGGCAATTCATTCTGTAACTAGTAACTAGACCAGCAAAACCAGTTTACATTGTCACATTAAATAATGAATTTATATTGCAACAAGACATACAAAACGACTTACAGGAAACAAAAGTTACACAATGTGTATTAACTGTATTAAGTTGTGTGCCTTATTAAGTTATTAAACCTAATATTGCAACCCTTCTTACACCAAGGAGTGCTATTTAAAAGCTATCAGCATATAGCTATAGATTCGTCAAATGAAGTTAAACAATTGATAAAGTACATCAGCTACATGGGCACTAGGACTTTTCCCCGCCTGGACTATTACCCGCCGGACTTTTCCCCGCCGAATAAAATAATAGTATTTTGGGCATTAATTAATAGATTAAACAAACCATTTATCAATAGAAGACACATTTTATTAACAGACTTACAAAGTACTACAGTCTTATTTTTAGCTTTGATTTACGTATGTGTCTATGTTGGTCTTTTAAATTTAAAGACTGTACATTTGTAAATTTGCATATAATTAAAATATACTACGAAGTTCAAACATTATGGCAATTCTAATGGATTGCAAAATGTAGCAATTTAGTCTAAGAAGCTACGATTAATTCAGTTCATTTCTGCTCTAAAGTTATACATATCGCGAATTTATTATTTTCTATGCCAGTTATTATTAAAAATGTTCTAGTTCAAATATATATTTTTCCAGAAGTATATATTTAATTGTAGTTTATTAATTTGATAACTTATATAATAGACTACGGAATTAATAATCCTACTATATATTTTTTTATTACACTTAATATTGGCTTCTTTTTATAGTGTCTTTTTTTCTATCATGCTTATTTAATATTTATTCCTTAAAGAACTTACAATAGATTAACCATTATTATGAAAATACATAAGTTAGAGTATAGAAATCTTAAATCAAGACTTTTCAAGTAGTCAGATTTGAGGACGATTTAGATAAAAAGTTATACATTTTTTCAAAAAGTCTCCAATGAAAACCAATTATCGAAAGAGTAACTACAAAACGGGTTCAGTTCAAAGAGTTGGTTAGTGAACAATTTCCATGCAACAATTAAAAAAAAATCCAAAAAATTGGCTAGTTGCGACGGCAGACTTTGATTCAAAATTTCACGGCAATAGATTTATTGGTCGAAATGATTTTTTTTTTCAAAAAAACTAATTACAAAATCCTAATATTAAATTTTCTTCCAAGGTTTAAATTTATAAAAATAGGTGTGGAAAAGTCCAGGCGGGGAATAGTCCGGTGGGGAATAGTCCATTTCCCGCTACATGAATACCACACAACTTAAGAAACCTAACCAATGTGTCATTCTTTAGGCCTATATTGTAGTGAGTACTTCCATAGGAGTAGTTACAATATGTCAGTGCCTGAGAATATGATTAGCTACTTGTTTGGCAACTACTTATATTATTCGACAGATAGTTGATTAAACACCAATGATAGCTATAGGCTGAATATGATGCATTACTTTGGAAAGCTACTCAGAATATATAAAAAGTTAGGAAGAAAGTGCACAGAAATAAGAAATTAGCTATTATGACTGACCTTCTCTTCTTCCTTAGTAACATTCTTGCTTTGATCTACCAGCAGCCACCAGCAAACTGCTGCTACTGTCACACATCCAAGCACATAAAAGAACAAACAACAGAACACAATAAATAACATCTTCCGTTCTTTTCAGATATAGGTACTAAAATTACATAGCTAAATTTGACAAGTCATTGGTGGAGCTATCAATTTAGTTTCTTTTAACAAATTAATTTGATCAATTGCTGTTATTTGGAATTATTCTGAAAATAATAATTAGAAAATACTGTTTTGAACACCACAATATATAAAATTTAAAAACAAGTTGTAAATTCAAAATAGCTATCTATTAATTACAATGCTAGAGATAATTTTTGACTAGCTACTGCCTACTGAAGGATAAAATATGAATATCAAAAATTGGTGAGGATTTTCTATCTATTTTTTAATATGTTAATGTATGGATATTTATAAATAATTTGAGAAAGAATATCATTATTCATAACTCAGACAATGGTAATGATTATATCTTAATATGATTTTGTTGAGAACTCTTGCAATAAATTGGTAAAAACTAAGAAGGGGCAAGCTTTAATACCTGGGCTACAATGATATTTTGGAGAGAATTTATGACAATTTGATCATTTTGGAGAGAAATTTAGCTCTTTGGTCAGAATTGACTCAAGAGATAGCTGGAGAAATAAATGGAGTTTATGAGCCATACAGCCAATACTATTTTAATAGTAAGTAATATAGCAAAGAATTATTCAAAAATTATTGAGTTAATTGCCAATATCCGCAAATATTTCAAAGTTTATGATGGCTACCCTTAACTTTTGACCTGAGCAAAATTTAGTGTTTGAAGTAAAATATGGAACTATTCCTAGAAAATTTGTCCAATTGTTTTGAAATTTCATACGAATATATGTGAGCTCTATATGAAAATACATGCAAAATTTCAAAAATGTGTGTTTTGTACTTATTATGAAATTAAAGATTTAGATAACCTGTTACCCTTATAGCTATTTTGTCTAATACTGTACATCGATGTTTGAAGTTTATTTTGTGACTAACGCGAATTAGATACACTCAACAGTTCAGCTGGAGGGAATGTTTTATGTAAGATGCATACCTATTGGTGCAATGCGTACCCATTTGGGTACCAACCCTAGTCTCCTGAATTATCCGGCGACAATTTTCCAACTAATTCCTATGTTTACATTATTGCATCAAATTATTGAAAGAGTATTTTGAGATTTTTTGCCATTTAGGAAAGAAATTTGAAAATCTTTGGAGACGAATTGATCTGGAGAATAATTGTGCATGATTTTTGCAGACTGGCCTCAGTGGACACGAGACTGGCATTCCAAATGGTCATAACTCAGATTTAAATTTAAATTGGCTTTAAATTTTGAATATAATCCTCTGTTCCATGTTAATTTAAATAATTTTGGCTTGAAATTTTCCAGAATGAGTAAAAATTGGTTTGGCTCAAAATTTTTGTGAAATAATGGCTGAGTGGATCAAAAATTGGCTTACACTTACAGTTTAATAGCTTCTGAAACATGGATTGGATAGGTTATCCCAGTCCCAGTCTGAAAAGTATAGCAGGATTTATGGATTAATCCTGCGACTAAGTCTTATTTAATTCCTATGTTCTCATGTTATTTGCTGCGCCAAAATCCCAATTTTTGTAAAAAAAACCTGGGTCTATGGACTAGTGTTGTAAAAGCAAAAAAAATGGTCCCATTAAAAAAAAAATTTGCCAAAAAAACTGTTTTTCAATACGTTAATTATTTTCACTTCCAGTTTCAATATATTACTTTTAATTGAGCGATTTTAGTTTCTAAATCAATTCAGTGTTAATTATGTGACCACCTCTGAGGCCTGAGGGTGTGAGTGTGATCGTGTGAGCCATCATGAGTTGATGGGCGATAGACCAATGTCCATGAAAACTTTTTTTCTGAAGGTTAAGATAACAATTGAAAAGAAACAAATTTTTATTGAGGGGAGCTTTTCAAAAAAATGGCTCAAAATATCCTTTTTCGTTTTTTTGTCTAATAATATTCTATAATCTATAGACATAACTCTATGAGATTGTGAAAACAGAATTGCAAAATTCTCACTAGAAGTCGTACAGAGGTACGTACAAACTTTCTACACAGATACGTTCAGAGCTTTTCCAGCTCAATAAGTTTCAAACCTAATGACTAATAGTTATTCAATGGAATTATGGAATGTAGGGAAGAGGGGTTTCCACTGTTCAAAAGTACCCCTTCACAATAAAGTTGTGTGTAACCGATAATGTCACAGTGGGTATGCTGTTATCAGCAGGCAAAACTCTTTTTCAAACTTTAGAACCCTAAAACTTTAAAGCCATTTTTCTCCTATTTCATATTTTGCAAATTGAAATTGCTACTTTATCTAGAGTTCACAACCGATTTTTGTTATTCAACGTGCAAAATGAAGGTAAATTCCTAGGCTACAATTCTTCGTTTTATGAATTTCAAAATTTGTTCAAAAAAAAAATTCAATTTTTACTTTTCCGTCATTTTTCAAGAACTGGTTATGATTTTCAAATAACTGTGAGCGAAGAAATATTTTCATACCTTTTAGCTATGTTATGAAGCATAAAACAGAAATATTGGTCAAAAATTGTGAGAAGATAGATTTTGAAAATGTTACAAAAAACTCCAAAATGACTCAAAAATATCAAAATATCAATATTTTTGGAAAAATCGTATGAACAAAAATTGTCTTAGAATTTGTTTTTACATATACCTTCCAAGTTTCAGAAACATCAAACGGTAAAGAATGGAAAAACCTCATTTTCGAAAAGCTCCTATTAATAAGACGAGTCAATAACTGTGACTTTGTTTGGCCTTTGAAAAACAATAACTTAAGTTACTTAACACTAAATTCACTAATTGAACATTAAACCCAAACTATCTAAATTTCATTATCAGATGAAATTTGTGAAATCACAGATAACCTTCAACCAACTGGAGATTCTGTTTTATGAAAATGAGTTTCATTGCATGGTTGTTTGCGAGATGGTTTCTTTTGAGAGACTATATAGCCCCAATGCCGAGAAACTCCTTTCACAGGCAGCACTAGTGGTTGGTAGCTCCAAGATCCGAGATGCAAGTTTTGATAGCTCTGTTGTCTAACAGAAACTAAGCCACCAAGCTACTGGATCTATTGATCCTCTTTCCAAAGCTGCCCAGAAGATATATAACAGTCCTGTTTGGTCTAAACTTCATAATATGGTGGGATATGCATTTAAAACGATAGGAAAAACTATAAAAAAAACTATTTTTTATAAAAAAAACATGTTTTTTTTGCCAAAAAAAAAAACATTTGAAAAAAAACATGTTTTTTGACAACACTACTCTGGACACATTCTTTTCAGACTGGAGGTTATCCATATTTCAAATTGTGGCAGGAAAGTCGCCAGTTTGATGAGAAAATAGACCAAGGTCTCCACATTTTACTCATTTTAAAGAAATTTGGCTTCTAAGTGAAGCATTAACTGTTGAAAACATCATTATGTATTTATGTTTTATGTTTGATTCATGTGCCTTTTCTTATGGCTGTTTTGGTGATTTAATAGTTAGCTAATTACAGTTTTTTTAAATTATTTAACCGTCAAAAGTCCCCAATATATTGGCCGACTTTGTCCATAGTTATAAACATGGTGCCACTCAGCATAATGTGTCTCTTGACCCGCAGAGATTTTAATTTGAGTCTTGAGAGAGTTACTTTCTGACTCTCAGCAGCAGATTCAGAATCTCCTGCAGCTAAATTAATGGTAACATAGGAATTAATTCAAAATTCTCTTGCAGCTCAATTAATGGTAACATCCAAGTAAAATAGTATGTCCCATAAACTCTCCATTTGTCTCTCCAGCTCTCTCCAAAATTCACCAAATTTTTGTCCAAAATGATCAAATTAATGAAATTATTATAAATTCTCTCCAAATTGAAATCAACATTGTAGCATAGGAGAAAATCAGATATTTCTCGCCATTTGCAGTTGAAGGGCTCAAAATGACTGTCACAAAATTGCCATTAAAATGGCGAGTTTGGACATGCTTCATTACCTGGGGTAACATGGAATTAATTAAAGATATCCCGCAGAGATCAAAAATTGGGCTCAGATTTGTCCCAGAGTGTCTTGGAAAAATGTTCCATATTCTGCATTTGAGTCTGGAACCGTCATGGACATGGTGGGTTAATTCCCCTCTGCATAATGTGTATTAACAATCGTCAATTGTTAATAAGCTGAAACTAGCTATATATTTACTTAATCTTTCAATTTCTATAATTTTGATAATATTTTAATCATGCACAACTGTTCAATAGGAGGAAATGCCACTTAAATTTATGATTGTGTTATTCTCGCTATGCGCTCAAATATAATTATAAACGAATAGCTTTTGATGTAAGCCGCTAATATAACTTGTAACCTCAGAACATAACTTTATAACTTGTAACTCAGAATATAACTTTATAAATTTGTACTCAGTTATATAACTTCATGAACCTTGTAACTAAGATATATAACATAGAAATATTGAGTATTAGGGAGTTCCTTTCCTATAGATAGAATTGAAATTAGTACTTAATTAATTTGAAAGGAATTCTGTAATTACTTAAGTAAGTATTTAAATTATTCTAATTTAAATACTTAATTAATAGTTAGGAAACTTTTAACATTTCTGATCATTTATAAGTTAACAATAGATTCTGAAATAATAATCTTTATGTTAGTTAATTTGACTGTTTATTAGAAAATCAGGTTTTACTAAAGGAATAATAGTGAAACTGTTGGATGTATATGCTATTGGTATACAAAGCCATTAACACGCAATGCATTGTGTGTTATTTCTCTCAGCTGTGAGTAGAAAAACACTTTTAGATTGTACTATCAGCACCTTAAAGGATGTGTACTCATCCACTGGAAGGTTGAACCCTCCCTGTCAGTCCTTTATAATCAGTTAGCATCTAGCTAAGGCGTCCATTAGTTCAAAGCTGATGGCTCAGTCCAGTTCCTAGTACCGTGAACTTCGCCGGTCAGAACTTGGCTTCGCCAAGGGGATTCGTGAGCTGGCTACTCCACCCCCTAGTCTATTTAAAACTTGTGTTTGTGATTAGAACTCATAAAATCCACCTTCCTATATTTTAAAGACTTGTGTGTGCATAAGTCTTAGAGCTTTGTACTATTCCAACTTAAATCAGAATACATTCATTCAGAAACCAATCCTGGTGTTTCATTGTCCTGTCTTTCTAATATGTAACCCTTTTAACCAACCTTTACCATTTAGAGTCAGTTTCATAGAATTCAAATAAATAACTCATGTAAAGAAATAAAAGAACCCAGAGACTTAAGTTCCTCTATGGGACAAGTTTTAATTATTAAAGCAGCTAGTTTAGAACCAGATGAATAATAATTTATAGACCCCCAAGCAAAAGGGCAAAGGTTCACCTATGACACCTTAGATGCTTTTTGAACTGGTGTTTTGAAAAGGTGTTAACGATGTGTCTCTTCTCCCGCAGAGATTTTAATTTGAGTGACAGTTACTCTCTGACTCTCAGTAGCAGATTCAGAATCTCCCGCAGCTAAATTTATGGTTACATAGGAATTAATTTAAAATCCTCATCAGCTAAATTAGTGGTTACATAGAAATTATTTCAAGATCTCTCACAGAGATATACAATTTCTAAAATTGGGCTCAGATTTGTCACAGATAGTCTTGGAAAAATGTTCCATATTCTGCAGTCTGGTGGGTTATCACCATGTTTCAGAGGCTGGAAAATTTTAAGCCAATAATTGAGCCAAAATTTCACAAAAATTCTGAGCCAAACCAATTTGGCTCTTTTTTTGAAGATTCCAAGCCAAAATTAACATGGGAACATAGGAATTAATTCAAAATATTAAGCCAATTAGAAATATCTGAGTTTTCACCTTTTGAAATCGAACCCAATCAGTCCTACGAATCACCCATATGAACACAAATGAAACAAACCCAGATCAAATTGAACCCAAAGGAAGATAAAAACGAACAACCCAAATGAAGCAGAAACAACCCAAATGAAGATAAATGAACCCAAATGAAGATAAATGAACCCAAATGAAGATAAAACAACATAAATGAAGATAAAAACGAACAACCCAAATGAAGCAGAAACAACCCAAATGAAGATAAATGAACCCAAATGAAGATAAATGAACCCAAATGAAGATAAATGAACCCAAATGAAGATAAAAACGAACAACCCAAATGAAGCAGAAACAACCCAAATGAAGATAAAAACGAACAACCCAAATGAAGATAAAAACGAACAACCCAAATGAAGATGAAAACGAACAACCCAAATGAAGATAAAAACGAACAACTCAAATGAAGATAAAAACGAACAACCCAAAAGAAGATAAAAACAAACAACCCAAATGAAGCAGAAACAACCCAAATGAAGATAAATGAACCCAAATGAAGATAAAAATTAATTCAAATGAAGTAGAAACAACTCGAATATTTAGTATTCATTCAGTATTTATTCAGTATTCATTCACAGTGAAGGGTTAAAACAACCATCATTTGTTGTTATTAATATTCACAGTGAAGGGTTAAAACAAACATCATTTGTTGTTATTAATATTCACAGTGAAGGGTTAAAACGACCATCATTTGTTATTATTAATATTCACAGTGATGGGTTAAAACAACCATCATTTGTTGAAATTAATATTCACAGAGATGGGTTAAACGATCAAGTTCACCAAACTACTCAATATGTGTTATAACATTAGAACATCTGTCACTGGTGTGTTTTAATACCCCCGTCTGTACGTGAAGGGGTACTTTCCTTGTTAATCGATATGAACTATAATTTCAAATAAGAATAACTATATATATTTCAATAACTCTGAAATTACATTGTTTCTTACTCAAGAGAATTGAATTATTTTAATAACTTCTTTCCCCTTTCTTGCTTTTAAAAAGAGGTAGCTACAGAAATGAGGGCAAGAAAAAAAAGGTAAGAAAAAAAAGGTAAGAAAAAAAAAGTAAGAAAAAAAAAGTAAGAAAAAAAAAGTAAGAAAAAAAAAGAGGGTTGGAAAACAGAGGATAAGAAAAAAAAGAGGGTAAGAAAAAAAAAGAGGGTAAGAAAAAAAAAGAGGGTAAGAAAAAAAAAGAGGGTAAGAAAAAAAAAGAGGGTAAGAAAAAAAAAGAGGGTAAGAAAAAAAAAGAGGGTAAGAAAAAAAGAAAGTAAGAAAAAAAAAGTAAGAGAAAAACAAAAAAAAAAGATAAGAAAAGAAAAAAGAGGGTAAGAAAAGAGGGTAAGAAAAAAAGAGGGTAAGAAAAAAAGAGGGTAAGAAAAAAAGAGGGTAAGAAAAAAAGAGGGTAAGAAAAAAAGAGGGTAAGAAAAAAAAAGGGTAAGAAAAAAAAAAGGGTAAGAAAAAAAGAGGGTAAGTTAAAAAGAGGGTAAGATAAAAAGAGGGTAAGATAAAAAGAGGGTAAGATAAAAAGAGGGTAAGATAAAAAGAGGGTAAGATAAAAAGAGGGTAAGATAAAAAGAGAGTAATATAAAAAGAGAGTAATATAAAAGGAGAGTAATATAAAAGGAGGGTAAGTTTCAGAGGCTGGAAAGTTGTAAGCCAATTTTTGAGCCAAAATTTCACAAAAACTCTGAGCCAAGTCCAGACTGCAGGAACTGGTAAACTGTTCTCTAAGAAATCCTCTATTTTGGCTTCTGTTCTAAGTAAAATACATATATGTATTATATAGGAGAAAATTAAGGATTGTTTGCATAGAAATTGATAATTGTTTCAAGCCAAAATTAACATGAGAACATATGAATTAATTCAAAATTTAAAGCAAATTAGATATATCTGAGTTTTGACCTTTTGAAATGTAAGCCAATTAATTGGCTTTAACTGACATACTCTGTAACCAGACTGCAGCCATGTTTCAGAGGCTGAAAAATTGTAAGCCAATTTTTGAGTCAAAATCTCACATAAATTCTGAGCCAAGCAAATTTCACCCATTTTTGAAGATTTCAAGCCAAAATTAACATGGGAACATAGGAATTAATTCAAAATTTTGAGCCAATTGGACATATCTGATTTTTGACCTTTTAAAATCTAAGACAATTAATTTACATTAACTGACATACTCTGTAACATGGGACTGCAGAATATGGAACATTTTTCCAAGACTCTCTGCGGGAGTTTTTGATTGAATTTTAGAAATTGGAGATCTCTGCGGGAGATCATGAATTAATTCCTATGTTACCATTAATTTAGCTGCGGAAGATTCTGAATATGCTGCTGAGAGTCAGAGAGCAACTCTCTCTCAAATTAAAATCTCTGCAGGAGAAGAGACATATTCTGCAGACTTGCTGAGTCCCAAAAAATAGGTGCTTTCTGATGAACTAATTACTCTTGGAGTTTTACAGACTTCAAAAATTAATGGTAAATTGTTAAAAAATTGTATAATTCGCAGCATTTAGCATATAGAGTTCATCTGTTAGCCTAAGCAGTTTTCCAGACTGGGGCCTGAGTCTGTAACATGGCTTGGGTTGTTCGTTTTTATCTTCAATTTCTTCAATTGGATTTGGGTTATTCGTTTTCATCTTCATTTGGGTTGTTTCTGCCTCATCAGGGTTGTTCGTTTTTATCTTCATTTGGGTTGTTTACCGTTGTTAACTTGTTTCTGCTTCATTTGGGTTTATATTCATTAGGGTTCATTTTGATCCTGGTTTGTTTCATTTGGCCTTGGGGTTCATTTGGGTTATTCGTAGGACCCAAGCAAATTAATTGGCTTTAACTGACATACTCTGAACAGGGTTCTCTGACCAGACTGCAGGAACTGGTAAAGTGTTCTCCAAGAAATCCCCTATTTAGGCTTCTGTTCTCAGTAATATACATGTGAATATAGGAGGAAAATAAGGATTGTTCGCACAGAAAATGTTAAAAATGTCCCATATTCTGCAGACTGGGGGTCTAACAGGGGAGATGTAAGGACAGACTTCCAGTCTGCAGAAAATGGGACATTTTTAACATTTTCTGAGCAAACCATCCTTAATTTCCTTCTATATTTACATGTATTTTACTGAGAACAGAAGCCAAAATAGAGGATTTCTTGGAGAACACTTTACCAGTTTCAGCAGTCTGGGTATTTTACTGAGAACACTTGCTCAGAGTCTCAGAACAGAAGCCAAAATGGAGGATTTCTTGGTCGCTGACTCGCTTGGAGAACACTTTACCAGTTCCTGGACCAGATTGAATTTGGTGGTAAATTCCAATGATATGTCGGCAGATATTCAATTTCTCTACCATGTTACAGACCAGTCTGCAAAGCATGCACAGTGATTTAAAATTTTGGGGGCAATTTCTCCTCAAAAATTTCAAATTTCTCGCCAAAATGGCCAAAAATCTCAAAATTTGAAAATTCTCTGCCACTAATTACTGTGGCTGCGGAGGGCAGCTGTGAGGATTGAATAAAAATCCTAGACTTTTCTCCATTTGTAATCGGTGTTTTCTGCAAAAACAGAATCTAATAATACTTTGCATTTTAAATAATAATGAAACATAGTTATAAATGCATGACTAATAAATGAATAGAGAATTTAGTAAATAAATAATTTGAAGATATATTTACCACATTTGTAAAGCTGGCATTTAGGACTTTAAATTTTATAAATGAATATGTATTTTAGGTTATCTTATGGTACCTAATGCTGAAAATTGAATAGAAATGTAATATTGCAAATTAACTAAAGGGCAAGAAAGTTAACATCTAATAAAGATTTAGACTAGGCTGCGTTGCAAATTTGATATATATGAAATTTCAAGCATTAATGAATGCATAGCTTTGTTTAATAAAGAATGGCCTAGATTAGTTAATAAATTGCAAATAATAAATAAATAAGGAAACTAACGACTGTTGTTGTTGTCGGGATTCACAAATAATAATGCAATTGCAAACAAAGTGTTGCCATATGATTGATCAAGCAAGAGTTCTAAAGATATAAATCAAAAACAATCAAATTTCATTTTGGTATAAAAATAATAATAAAAATATTTGCTGGAATGACAGCACAATTACATGTAAACATAGGAATTAATTGGAATATTGTCACCGGACCAGTCTGTATTTGGATGACTGATCCACCAACATTTTACCCATTTTTCCATCGAAAATTAATGGTAACATTATAACATAGGAATAAATAGCTAAAAATCCACCGACTTTGCCAGAATATTATATTCAAAGGGAAAAAATTCCACCGACATGTCGGTAGAATTCACCACAAAATACAGACTGGTCGCCGGATAATTCTGGAGACTAATTCCATCGCATCAACCAGCCTGTACTATTTCATGGTAAATTCTATGGACCATGGACATGTCGGTGATATTTTTTCCCCTTCAAAAACAATATTCCGGCCAAGTAAAATAGCATGTCTCATAAACTCGCCATTTGTCTCTCCAGCTCTCTCCAAAATTCAACAAATTCTCTCCAAAATGATCAAATTTTCATAAATTCTCTCCAAAATAACATTGTAGCATAGGAGAAAAATAGATAAAACTCGCCATTTGCAATTGAAGGGCTCAAAATAACTGTCACAAACTCGCCATTAAAATGGCGAGTTTGGACATGCTTTATTACTTGGTATAATTCCGGCAAGGCAAAGTAGGAGTAGGTGGATTTTTAGCTATTTATTCAGTATTCCTATGCTACCATTAATTTTCGCCTTCAATGGAAAAATGGGGAAGAAGTTGGTGGATATGGGCCAGTCTGTATTGGTGCACAAAATTCCACTGACATTTCCAAAAAAACTGAAAAAATCCACCATAAAATTTCATCAATTTGGACTTTTCTCCATTTGGCCACCAAAAATTAATGGTAACATAGGAATAAATAACTAAAAATCCACCGACTTTGCTAGAATATTATTTTCAAAGGGCAAAAAATTCCACTGACATGTCGGTGGAATTTACCACGAAATACAGACTAGGATATGGGATCGGCCAAATTACTGGATATTTATGGTGGATTTTTTCAGCATTTTGAAAAAGTCAGTGGGATTTTGTGCACCAAATACTGTAATACTGATACAGACTGGCAGTGCACCAATTAGTCAATTAGACAATTACCAAATATAATCTGGTGTCTGCTGTCCTGCAGAGATTTTAATTTGAGAGACAGTTACTCTCAGTCTCTCAGTAGCAGATTCAGAATCTCCCGCAGCTAAAGCCTAAATTAATGGTAACATAGGAATTAGGTAATTCAAAATCTCCCGCAGCTAAATTAATGGTAATATAGGAATTAATTCAAGATCTCCCACAGAGATCTCAAATTTCTAAAATTCAATCAAAAACTCCTGCAGAGAGTCTTGGAAAAATGTTCCATATTCTGCAGACTGGCTGTCTGGTTCGTTCCTGGAGTGACAGTCTGGTAAGCAGGTAAGGACTCACACAGGAGAGGTATGGATTATAGATATAATAATGAAGTGTTGTGTTTGAAAAGCAAATATTGACAGTATGCCGGACGGTGGCGTCGACCGCAGTCTCACGGCGACGGCCGACGATGGACGAAGTTAAGTCTTCAAGATGTCAAGTTCCACTGCCACAGTGCCACTAGGATTACCTAACTGAAGCTTTAGGATAATCAACGTAGGAATTCTATTGAACCGGTAAAGAAAGCTTACATTGGCCTCAAGCTTTCGCTGTTTATTTTATACATCACCTAAGAGTCTATATCACTATCACTTATCAGTCGCTTTAGTGCCAAATCGAGAATTATGTAATGGTTTACTGAATACTGAATGGCGGAAATAATTCACATGTTTTTTGGTTGACAACAGACCAAATCCCCAAATTTTAAAGCAAAAAAGCTCTATGCTAATAAAAATGTATGGTCTGTGCTTATAAAACTGCTATAAGAAAAAACAGATTTCAAGAACTCACTTTGAGAATATTGATTAAATAACCAATGATTCTAGAACATATCGTGAAAATGGTAAAATCCTAGTTAAAGTCCCTATTTCATTCAGGGACGTGAACTGGGAACCGATCCAAGTACTCCCTTCCTAGTTCACGCCCAAAATTGAAATAGGGGCGTGAACTAGGAAGTGGGTATGTCTCTCTGATTAAAATTCATTGCACTAAAAAAGTTAATTGACAGAAAATCTAGTAACTTGACTACATATACAAGTAATACCAAAAAAGGAATATTTGAAATTGAAATTAAGTAAATTAAAGAATATCTTCTTGAAAAACTTATTGAAATATACATACGTACTCTTGTTTTCGTTTTTAAATGGTTATCATAATAAGAAAATATTTAATTTAAAGATACCCCTTCCTAGTTTACGTCCCTAATTATTACCTTCGCAGAATGCGGAAAGGTTATATTATAGACGGCATTGATTTATTCGGTCAATTTATACAGGAACCATTTTTTAGATTTTGTGGGCGATCCTGTCAAAAGTCAAAGATTTATTACTCAATACCTAAAAAAGTATTCTACCAAATTGTCTGAAATTTGATAGGACGATTAGTCAATGTACAGGAAACATCTGGTAGAATTTAAAGAGCGATCCGGTCAAAGATCAGGGTCATTTATAGTAATTATAGTAAATTACATCTTAAATATTTCATCGAATGTTTAAAGTATAATCCATAAGTGTAGATCTTGCTACACCTCCAATTTCAGCAGCTTTTCTGACAGATAAACCTTTTTGGAATTCATGAAAAGTTTTTTGAATACCTTCTTTATTACGGCATCTATCAGTTTTCCTTTCATAATGAAAAGGCATGAATACGATCGTCAAACTGTCAAAAAAAGACACTAATATTAAATGTTGCAACTAATCTTATAAACGAATGATATGTCAATTGAAATAATTAACTTCAAGTTCAGAATGTCCTTTTTAATAATAATTACTTCAATAAATTGTAATAGAGGACTGAATCGGATACAGAGGGAAGGTTCGGACACCGTCCGAACCAACCTCAACAGAAGTGTCCGATTCATCCCATTGATCCCAAATCACTCTTCAAAATTAAAAACATCACCATTTTTCTAATTTCGTTTGTAATATTTTTTTAACACACCAAACATAACATAAAATATTGATATAATTCCTATCTTTTAGATTTAGAACCAGTTTCATATTCATATAGTCCACACACGATCTAATTGAATCACGAAAAATTACATCAATATTGAAGAAAACAGTAAATTACCCCTAGGGGGCGAAATACTACATCTCCGCATTGGATCTTTCAAATAGCTGACGGTTAACACGTCGCACACATTCAGTTGTAAAAAGCGGTAGTTCCAACAATTATAAACATGTTTAAACGAGTTGTCCGAATGCTCCCGGTTCTCCCCTATATTCTAATTAATATTGATAGATAAAAAGTGATAATAATATAACATAAACTCTAGAAAGTATATTTTAAGTACATAATATTGATAATAGATTTCAGAATCAGATGATTTAAGCATGGAGGTCTTCTAGCACTCTATTGAATGTTCTTGGTAAGAGGTGTTCTGGTGTAGTCGATGCAGCCATCGCACTCACAGTGGTAGTCCTGGAAGCCGCAAACTCCAGCGGAGCTGCAGCAGGGCTTGGCTCCCATGGGATCACACTGACCAGGGCTCCCATCCTCAAGAAGGAAAAGGGAGCCGCAGAAAAGATCGGGGGTCCATTTGAGACCAACGGAGGAGCCTGTTCATGAAAATTAAAAATAATGTGTCAATGGGGAATGTGTAATTCATAATTATTTTATGTATTCACAAAACTTTCAATTTTATTTCACAGATTTTCTATCGTGTGAAGAAGAAAAGTATTCTAATTCAATTTTAAAATCCCAATTACAATTCAAAGTATGAATTACACAATGTATGTTTTGGTTATGTTTTTTTTTTGATAAAAAAAATATACTATCAGAGAAAAAGTCAATGTGATAATGATTTAGATTTCACAAAATATATCTTTAATTCTTTTTTAAATCTTAGAAATTTATTTCCAGAAAAACCTTTTTTTTTAAATATGTATAATCATTTGCGTTAATGAAATCCTATTTCAAGTAAAATTTTTACAGTATAAAGATCGTTACAGTGACTCCTTTCTTAGACAGTGAATAAGTCTCTTACTCAGGATAGAAACTTCGATTCTTCTAGAATGAACTTCTCCCGATTCAACGTTTTTGATTCTGCAGGTGTAAGTGCCAGCGTCCATTACACCTGCACTTTCTTTCACCCAATAGTAGATGCTGTCGATGAACCTCACTTCATAGCGTTCGTGACTGGGGTAAGCCACTCCAGCCACGGATATGGCAACCCTTCCTCCATTATTACTAGGTTTCTTAATCAAACGAATCTGAAAATAGATGAAGTTGAAGTAAAAGGTTATGAAAGGTGAATTATCAGGATTTACCCCGGGGGGTTTCTGTATTGCTTTCTCTACGTTATTCATTATTATTCATAATATTCAAAATATTTTCCAATCGATAAATTCTATCTTCCATTTAATAGCGTGGTTATTTAATAAAAGACGAGCGGTCATTTATTAACCTCTCTCTAGGTAAATTAATTAATTTATTTTTATTAACTGTTTACGCTACTTGTCAAATGAATAATTCATTTTTCACTTCATTAAATAGCATCAAATAAAATACCGTACCAAAAGAACAAGGTTAATAAAAACACACACATAGTTTAACATCTATACATAAGTCAATTAATCAATAATCTACCTATGGTGGACATTAACTTACAATATTGGCCAAACTACATATGGAGGTTGAAGTTTTCACTGGATTTTTACACAATCACTGAGGGGATACGGATGGGGATTAGAGTGTTTCTACATAATAGGGTGCGACGGGAAACTCTTCGAAACCGTTGTACCAGTGCGTACGCACTGACTGCTATTCGCCAGTGGAGTTTTGCTAATTGGTGTGGACGAGGACTCACTTAAATCACAGTACTAAGGACGATACTGACTATTTAGAGACTTCTACTGCTTATTGAATGGCTCATCTGTAGCATCAGAAGCCATTTTGCAATTGGCTTTAATTGCTGGTAGTGGGTCCCTCTTCTTGTTTTACTATAAGCTCTTACTTTGCCGTAAAGAAAGCAACCTCTGTCGTCAGGAAACTGCTGCTGAGACCCATGGATTGCAAGATTCAGTTATTCGCTCATGATCATATCTTCACCGCTATGGTGGGCACAGATCTTCATAGTCTAAGGCTGCGCGCAAACTAAAAGCGTTATTGCGAGCTTGCAAGCAAGCATGCTTGCGTGAAAACATGAGGGGCTCACACCAAACGCGTGAATTCACAGCGCGAGAAGCAAGCAGTCACCTGCCAAATGTCACTTGGGGAGGGTATGTGTATCTCCGTACCAAATAAAAATGATATCCACTGCGATTAGCTATACTTTAACGGTTCTATTTTTTTCACTTTTTAATAACAGGTTAATTATAACTTTTCATATACTTGTATTTAAATCAACTTAAAATAATCAAACTTAACTTAATTCAAAACAAATAACTCAATCCCTCACTTTTATAATATATATATAATAAAAGTAAAACTTCGATTCCGAACACAGGAATCGAAGTGTTCGCGACTGTTATTTGAAAGAATATATGTGATATATGGAGTAAATTTGATAATTATCATCATTTTAGATATGAATGATTGAATTCATTGTTTAGTAGTGTATTTATATTATTTGATTGAATTTTTTGTAAGCAAAATTAAATAAATATTTATATTTAAGAATAAATGTGATAAGTTATTTACAATACTATATACCTAGGTATTAGATACTGACTAGGGTAAGTTCCGGATTATCGAACGGTTCCACATTTTCGGACACTATTAATTATAATCAATATACCTTGGGTAACTATTGTAATTATTATTTACCTCTCATTGCAATCATTAGTTTTTTATTACTTGTTCGTAAATGTGTAACAGCCCCATAACTTAGTACTTATCTTATAAATAGGTATGAATTATTTAGTTGTTTTTCCTAATTATATTAGGTAGTAAACATAGGTATAGTAGGTACCTAGTAAATATTAAAACATGCAGTATTCTATTTATTATAGGAAACAGTAATTGTAAGTGAGCGTCAAACGTATATCTACGTAGATAATGGAAATATACGAAATTTAAATTTTTATAGACCTATCATGATCTACGAAAACTCCCACTTTGCGAGTACTAGAAGTGTCTGATAACCGAGACGTTTCTCTAGATATGTACTAGGTAATATATTGTGTAACTCAGGTTAGATGTCAAGGTAAACATTTATATTAGGTATGTAATCGGCTTTATAAAATATCTAGATAAATATTTATATTATATATCGTCCCTAGGTATCTACTATCTAATTGCGCATTTATATTATATAATCAGCTTGGTACCCAGGTAATAATATTTTTAACCATGCTTGTCTCTAAAATTGTTGGTATTAAGTATTAACTATCAACATATGATATTAATTAAACTGTTAATAATAAAAGCGAAAAAATAATATAACCGCTAAAGTATAATTGCAGTGGTTATCGGTTTTTTTTTTTTGGTGCGGAGATACACACACCCTCCCCGAGTGACATCTGGCAAGTAACTCACAGATCATTGAATTTTGAATATAGGAAGATGTCGCACTACAGTATTTTCAATTTTCTAGCGACACTTGGCACCGGAAACGTCCGTACCGTGACGTATACTTGGAGTTGCCTACGATTGATACATTACTTATTTTTAATTACACAAAAACGACATAAAGAGAATGCTATTTAACTTAATATGCTATTTAAAATCGAAATTTTCATTTATGATATTAAACTGATAATAAAATTATATATTTTTAAGTAATATAATTATTTCTGTTCTGTACATGTTTTGTACGTGTGTTCAGTAAGTACCACAGTGTGGTAAGTACTTCCATGGTTCAGTATGAATTTCGAGCCGCGGAGCGTCGGTTTATTTCTGATGCAATATCGTTAGCATGCGGACGTGCCCTGTAGTCTGAGACTAAATTTACTAATTATTGTATCTTTCATAAATATTAAACTAGTGAGAAATAGGCAATGTTCGAAAATGTTCATTTATCAATAATTGTATCAATACATTTAGAGATCGGTTGTTTTGTCCAGAAAACATGATTACAATCTGTAGTTAAAGACTTGCACAATGGCGATTGGCGTTGAGACTGAACAGTTAATAAGTCACTATTCAGTTTGCTCGAAATATTTTAGTTGCGACTTCGATTCTTGTTTTCCATTTATAATAAATATACGTTAAAATAATGAACTTAAATTAACCTTTTTTCCTGAAAATTAAAATTTACATTACTACTTTGGTTTCCCCTTATTGGTAGTAAAAGAAAATGTATCTCTGACCGTTATATATATGTACATATACTCGTTTGTTAGTACGTTTGTAGTACATATGTGACGTCACGGTACCCCTCTCACTGATTGGCTGATACGTTCGCAGTTAAATGATTATTTGGCCACTAGCGTCCACGTAGCAGTGAAACATCTTCCTATATTCAATGATCTGTGAGTAACTGCTTGCTTCTCGCGCAGCGTGAAATCATCTTCAGAGTCAGTTGTCGCTTTCAAGCTTCAATGCAAGCTTTCGCGCTCGCTCTTAATGCTTTGTGTGTTCGCAGTTCAATAGGAATAACATGAAGCACGGTTCATGCCCGCAAGCTTTCCTGCCCGCTTCACGTGAAAACGCTTTTGGTCTGCGCACAGCCTAAGTCCTGCGATGGAGCCTAACAGCTAGAGAGAAACAACCCTTATCTCTCTAATCCTTTCGTTATAATATCCCAAGAATCATCTATAACTCCACCCTAATTTAAACGTAAGATGCCTCCCCTTTCATTCCTCCAATCCATATTGGTCCTTAACCCTCCTGTAGGCTGTCCCTAATTTTACCCTCAACTAATAAAAGCTGACCAACTCAAAAATAAATCCTACTATAATTGACAGGGAAGAAATAACACACTTGAAAACTAGTAGGTAATGCAATACTTTCTCAACCATAGAGCTCATTATTTCACTCCTGGACCTCTGCGCAAAACCACGGGATATCGAAAATATAATAGCTCTACATGACTACATCCCGAATCGGGTATTTCTTGGAAGACTTAGTAACTCTCTTAGTAATAAATTTACTCAATTAACTGTCAAACATTCCCTGCTGACCCCAATAACCTTTGAGCAGAAGAAAAAAGCATATAACACTGTCTTTTTCAGAGTCACAAAAGTAATTAACTCCAGAACTTGTGATAGGGGCTGATTATTTCAGGTTCAAACAATTTACCGAAAGTATCTAACTACTAGAAAAAGTAGATAGACTAAGAAAACCTTCTTCCAACTTACAGAAGGACTAGAAGGAAATAGTCTACGGACTATTAAAACAGTAGAGATGCGTATGATCATGTTAATTATTTCCTCACCAAATCTATAGCGCTGTTGAAATCTTCGGTGACGGCGCAAGGAATCTCCAACCTCTGTCCCACGACTGTCCTAACCCTCTGAGGACTGTTCTCGTGAATCAAACTCTCTGAAGTGACTGTAAAAAATGAATACAAATAAATTAGTGACCTTTGATCAATATGTGCCGTCAAATTAATTTACCTCATTGAAAATATCTTATCGAATGTTATACGGATGAACTTGCGCAATGTGAAGAATATTCATCCAAACCTCTAAATCAGCAATAGGTTTTAGTAGGGATCTTATGATTCGATTAAATTGAAAATTATTCGATATTGTCTGGGAAATTTTGATACTTGAAATAATTTAATCTTACTGAATGGATTGATATTCTCATCAAAAATCGTGGACCGACAATTGGGCCCAAGATAATTGGGTCAAGGACAATTGAGCCACTAGAATATTGGGTCCCAGAAAAAATTGGGACACAATAAAGAAGTATTAATTTGTTTTTGCAGTGGCAACAGTCTTCAGTTAAAGGTCCCCTCCAATCAATTTTTTAAATGGTTTTAATCAATGATGATAATGTTTCTTTCTATTTTTACTGTAAACCCCATGAAATTTGATAGCATCTATTTAATACTATATTTTTTTGAAGATTTTTATAGTCAATTTCCAACTTGCTAATTTACAGTCTAAATAAATTGAATGTACACTGTTTGTTTTGAAATGTCAGCTATAGGTAGGGATAAGCAATTCAATATTAAATATTTGTATGAAGAAATAAAATCGGAGAAACTTACTATAGAAACGTTTATATAATTAGTAAATCATTTATGCATTGTTTGTTTAAAGAATTCAAATTGGAAATCAGAATAAAGAGTTTGTAAACACTTTCTTAAATCCCATATTATTATTCTATAGAACTGTTGTATATCGATGTCTCTTTTTGTCACACTCATTGGCAATTGACTGCATTATTGGAGTAGCTTTTCTTAATGCATGAGCTTGACATCGACTGGTGGTAGGTTACTTTGTTCATGGAGCCACTTTCTTTTCTCGCAGCTTCTTCCAGTCCCTTGTACTATATTTCCTTATGACGTCATCGATATGGTCTTTGGTTCCTAAACAGACGTTAAAACCTTACTAAATTAAATATTATTTATTCTATTTGGGGTTAGAAGAAAGGTAACAAAGAAATATTAAGTTATATATTATGTTTAGTTAATATTACATTTAGTAAAAATTTATCTGTTATTTACATATTTTTATCTGTCTACTGTATTAACTTAATTGAAGACCATTGCTACGGTAATAACAAAGTGAAACTTCTCTTTTGTGTCTTCCGCCCCCATTCTTTCTGTGCTCAATTGTTGTCGGCGGGCTCAATGGCCGGAGCCCAATTGTTGAGGCAAAATTGTCTTAGGCCCGATACTCTGTGCGCCATCAAAAAATACATTTAATTTCCAATACATTATGTTAAACATTGTTAAATTTATGGTGAACTATATGCAAAAATTATTAAAAATCTTAGCATACTGAAAATTAAGAGCATCTTATGCATGCCACAATAAGTTAGCTATTTATCTACAAAATAATCAATAAAAGTGTTGTTCAATCAATAGCTAAGAATAATTATTCAAATATATGAATCTTAAATTAGTTATAGAATTATCGAACTCAATAATTTCACATAAGAATAATTCATAATCAGACAATATGATTGATGAGTCCTAACTACAAATTCTTCTTACCAGATGCCGCCACAGAAACCAGGAGTACGAAGACCAAACCATTCATGTTGCAGTTGTTGTTTCCTCTAACCAGAGATAAATGATGTACTTGTATCGCTATGTACGGACCTCTAGTGACAACTGACAGCTTTCACTCTAACCATCTGAGATAAATAGCCATCCTAATTACAGTGTCTGTTAATCTCCCTCTGCAAGGTATATCCTCTCTAGATAGGCAATAATTAACAGTTCTATTGCGCACTGAGAAGAAAACACTCCGTACATCCCTATCGTTAAGTTAATTGACTGCAGATAAAAATAAGTATGAGTTAGGTAAGATCCTGATCAGAAAAGATCCTGATCAAAATATTACGAGCAGTTCAAGCACCTAAAACAAAGATAAACATAGACTGAAATAAACTCATATCTCCCAATTGCGATACCAATACTCTCAACATTGAATCCTCTAACCAAATGCTAAATTTCCCATCGTGAGGTAGTAGTAAAACCTTACAAAATTTTGAAAATCCGCGTTCTGATTAGCTTCATCATATATTTTTTTTATTCTAATGTCAAAAGGAATAAGTTGACGGAAAAAGCTTTTGATTCAATGAATTTCACATCAGTAGACCTTCTTCAGTTTGTTATTTTCCGTAAGTTCTTCATATTTTATGAACTCTCATCAAAACCTAAGAAATTTGTCAATAGTGAATGATACGGCAGATAATCTTTACATCATCATTTAACTATGACAATAATGCAAACTTATTTGGAGAAGCTTTAAATAAATTTCTTCATTATTTTTTGGTTTGATAAACACACAAATTTTCCGAAATTAGTAGTAGCTGAACAATAAAAAAAATTAACTTTTACGTTAAAATTTTGAAGCCAATTACCTGCCCTAATGACAGCTTTGTTTGAAAATAATCAAATTTCTGTACCTTTCCTCTTATATTCTAGTACCTAAGACATATGGCACTTACTCTTAACCACAAGAATAAGTAGATAATCTTAAAAATAATAGTTCAATATTGTGTTAGAAGTTTTTTATGATATCACATATACAGTACGTATAAGACTGTAGATGAATATAGATTATTACATATGTTTTAGTAAAATCTAGTATTTCTATCATTCAAGTTAAAATATCATATTCTTCTCCTTCAGGAGCTCAATCTCGAAGTGAAGAGAAAGGGGAGACAATTAAGACCTGAACTGTTGTAATTTGGATTAAGATTTGTCTGTTCCTTTTTACCATGCTTATCATTCCTACCATGTTTTTCAATTTCATCATGTTTATCATTTTAACCATGCTTTTTAATTTTACCATGTCTATCAATTTTACCATGTCTATCAATTTTACCATGTCTATCAATTTTACCATGTCTATCAATTTTACCATGTCTATCAATTTTACCATGTCTATCAATTTTACCATGTCTATCAATTTTACCATGTCTATCAATTTTACCATGTTTATCAATATTACCATTATCAATTTTTTAACGCTACTTGCAGTTTTAGAGGATAGCGCTAGGGTTATGCTCTTCAACTACGATGTCTTAGATTTTGTGTTAGGTATAGGCTCGTATAGGCTTTGTTTACTTATCACCGATTGATGGTAGGCGATTTTGTTCATAAGCTACTTTTCTTTCTGATTGCTTCTTCCAGTCCATTGTATTTAATTTCCTTTTGAAGTCAGCAATATGGCCTTTGGTTCCGAAGCAGTCGTTAAACTGACTATTAAATTGAATTTATTATCATATTGCTTATAAGTTACGTATGTCTCATCAGCTATTCCATATATAGTATTTTTATAGTTCACCGTGTTATTTATGTGTGAAAAAATGCTCTTATTAACAATTTATATAGAATATATTTACATACAAGAGTATTTAAAGTGACACACTATAGGGTTTCTCTCCCGGGATGAATTTATAATTATTTTCCATTACCTTGTTTCAAAATACACGATAAACATAGGTATGCAACTCCTGATTAGTTATTAACATTATTTAATAATGGGTAAATAGAAATAAATGATAATAACATCAATTCAACTATTTTGAATTATAATTTAGCCACGAAGCACCCCAAATTTTATCGATCTGGTAATTGAATAAAAAAATCTTCACGTTGGTAACAAAAATATATTAATTAGTTATCTTTTATCTTCCAAATACATTAAATTATTTCCGAAGACTAAATTTAAGCAAATAATAGGGTTAATGAGTAGAATAACTATAACAGTTCTTTTGAATCATATTGTTACTATAACTTTCTATAATATTATTAATACATATCAGAATTATATCTGCAATTTTCCCAGCTAGTGTGGATATTCCTTGGTGGAATTCTCTTCGTGGATTGTATATTTCCATGTTTATGTGTATTTGTTAATTGTAAATTAAAAGTTCCTGCTTTGAAATAAAGAGTTGAAAGGTTTACTTTTTACTATATAAGAACATGTGTTTAGTTATATGATAGAAAAGGAAGAGGTGTTCAGACCATCAAAAAATATGTTATTGAAGAAATTTCAAATTTTACATAATTAATTGCTACAATATTAACACTTTATTTGCGGCACTCATAAAACAACTTTTTAATTACAACTTTTTATTCTAACCTTTCAATTTTATCTTAACTAAATCATTTCTCTACTAAGGTACAAAAGACTTTTTGAAGGTTCAAAAACAAAATTTTTGAACATACTACTTACAAGCAACGATTCACATATATTAACACTTCAAATGCGTCGTGACCCACCGGTGGGTCACGCCGCAGTTACCGTGTTAGGTTAGAACAGTGATTAGTATCACCTTATTATTCCGAACCCACTTGTTCCCTACAAGTCATTCACAGAGTTTTTCGTGTTTAGAACAATAACAATCTTCTAACTCAGAACATACTTATATAACTATATGGTATTAGTGAACAAAATTCATCCCGGGACGAAAACGATCTTCATCCCGTAATCCCGGGACAAGCAAAAGTGGCCAATATGAGAAACCGTATTCATTAGCCAATGTTCCTCACAGTGACTTCATACCTGTCCAGTAGATGCAGGTAACTGTTAATAGCTGCAATGTCTTTCTCAAGCGCCTCTCTGAGTGACATACAGAACATTTAAGATGAAATTACAGTAAATTCAATGCAATGCCGTATTTAATTCATAGATACATTGCACTGTAGCCAGTTAATGATAGTTTTTCTTTACCTGCTTGCTATTGAAGATCGTGTTTCGCAGATGATGGGAAGCTTTTGCAGTTTCGATTGTTTCGAAGAAAGGTTACTCAGGAGTCCCTGAAAATGTGACAATTAATAAAGCTATTGAAATATTAAAGTTTGAAATAAAAGCGAAAATTTTTCCTCTTTTATGATTAATAGTTTCTTACTGTGTTAAATAGTGTCTATATTATGTTAGATAATTTCTTTGAAATGTTAAATAATTCCACATTCACATAGCTAGTTTCTTATTTAAATAAACAATTTACCTATTTAAATAGATAATATTCCTAATATTATAAGCAAATAATATCCCTATAGTATTGTGTTAAGCAGTTCCCTATATTAACTGAACAGTTTCCCTCTTAACTAAATAGTTTCCCAATTAACTAAATAGTTTCCTTATTAACTGAATAGTTTCCCAATTAACTAAATAGTTTCCCTCTTAACTAAATAGTTTCCTTATTAACTGAATAGTTTCCCAATTAACTAAATAGTTTCCTTATTAACTAAATAGTTTCCCTATTAACCAAATAGTTTCCTTATTAACTGAATAGTTTCCCAATTAACTAAATAGTTTCCTTATTAACTGAATAGTTTCCCAATTAACTAAATAGTTTCCCTCTTAACTAAATAGTTTCCTTATTAACTGAATAGTTTCCCAATTAACTAAATAGTTTCCCTCTTAACTAAATAGTTTCCTTATTAACTGAATAGTTTCCCAATTAACTAAATAGTTTCCCTCTTAACTAAATAGTTTCCTTATTAACTGAATAGTTTCCCAATTAACTAAATAGTTTCCCTATTAACTAAATACTTTCCCTATTTAGTTAATTACTCACTTTTCTAATGGTGTTTTTCTGCTCTTCCTCCATTAATTTATAGTTGTCTTTATTTAAAACCTGTTCACAAAATAAACCAATAACTATTAATTTATCTCTAATAACAATAACTATTAACAATAGAGCAATAAAGTATTGAACTATTCATTGAAATAAAGATAATTCTATGAAGATCTACGAGAAAAAGTAAACTAAAATAAAGATATTAAATCTTTTTTACGGAAATACAGTGGAACTCTTCCTATACAGTCAAAACATTATGTTTATATGTTTATAATTGCCACCATTTCACCATATAACTGCTATACTACACTGTATACATATACACTATTAAAAGGGAAATAGGACTGTTAATATGGGTAACACAAGGTAGAGTATAACTCACCATTCCACCTTTCTTTACATTTCCACCTTTCAACAAATACACCTTCTCCTTCCCCTTCTCTTCTCTCTCCTTCTTCTCCTCTTCACTTTTCCTCTTCTTGCCTTCATGAAGTTTTTCCAACTTCTTTTGAAGGTAGGGAGGAACTTTGCCGAAACTCTAAAAATATAAAATGAATGTGAATGTGATATGGTATGAGTATATACATATAAGAAAAAAATATTTCATAGGTAAAATATGCATAAATATATTGTATATGAGAAAATATGAGTATATTGTATATGAGAAAATATGAGAATATTGTATATTAGAAAATATGAGTATATTGCATATGAGAAAATATGAGTATATTGTATATGAGAAAATATGAGTATATAGTATATGAGAAAATATGAGTATATTGTATATGAGAAAATATGAGTATATTGTATATGAGAAAATATGAGTATATTGTATATGAGAAAATATGAGTATATTGTATATGAGAAAATATGAGTATATTGTATATGAGAAAATATGAGTATATTGTATATGAGAAAATATGAGTATATTGTATATGAGAAAATATGAGTATATTGTATATGAGAAAATATGAGTATATTGTATATGAGAAAATATGAGTATATTGTATATTAGAAAATATGAGTATATTGTATATGAGAAAATATGAGTATATTGTATATGAGAAAATATGAGTATATTGTATATGAGAAAATATGAGTATATTGTATATGAGAAAATATGAGTATATTGTATATTAGAAAATATGAGTATATTGTATATGAGAAAATATGAGTATATTGTATATGAGAAAATATGAGTATATTGTATATGAGAAAATATGAGTATATTGTATATTAGAAAATATGAGTATATTGTATATGAGAAAATATGAGTATATTGTATATTAGAAAATATGAGTATATTGTATATGAGAAAATATGAGTATATTGTATATGAGAAAATACGAGTATATTGTATATGAGAAAATATGAGTACATTGTATATGAGAAAATACGAGTATATTGTATATGAGAAAATATGAGTATATTGTATATTAGAAAATATGAGTATATTGTATATGAGAAAATATGAGTATATTGTATATTAGAAAATATGAGTATATTGTATATGAGAAAATATGAGTATATTGTATATGAGAAAATACGAGTATATTGTATATGAGAAAATATGAGTATATTGTATATGAGAAAATATGAGTATATTGTATATGAGAAAATATGAGTATAATATTGTATATGAGAAAATATGAGTATATTGTATATGAGAAAATATGAGTATATTGTATATGAGAAAATATGAGTATATTGTATATGAGAAAATATGAGTATATTGTATATGAGAAAATATGAGTATATTATCTATGAGAAAATATGAGTATATTGTATATGAGAAAATATGAGTATATTGTATATGAGAAAATATGAGTATATTGTATATGAGAAAATATGAGTATATTGTATATTAGAAAATATGAGTATATTGTATATGAGAAAATATGAGTATATTGTATATGAGAAAATACGAGTATATTGTATATGAGAAAATATGAGTATATTGTATATGAGAAAATATGAGTATATTGTATATGAGAAAATATGAGTATATTGTATATGAGAAAATATGAGTATATTGTATATGAGAAAATATGAGTATATTGTATATGAGAAAATATGAGTATATTGTATATGAGAAAATATGAGTATATTGTATATGAGAAAATATGAGTATATTATCTATGAGAAAATATGAGTATATTGTATATGAGAAAATATGAGTATATTGTATATGAGAAAATATGAGTATATTGTATATGAGAAAATATGAGTATATTGTATATGAGAAAATATGAGTATATTATATATGAGAAAATATGAGTATATTGTATATGAGAAAATATGAGTATATTGTATATGAGAAAATATGAGTATATTGTATATGAGAAAATATGAGTATATTGTATATGAGAAAATATGAGTATATTGTATATGAGAAAATATGAGTATATAGTATATGAGAAAATATGAGTATATTGTATATTAGAAAATATGAGTATATTGTATATGAGAAAATATGAGTATATTGTATATGAGAAAATATGAGTATATTGTATATGAGAAAATATGAGTATATTGTATATGAGAAAATATGAGTATATTGTATATGAGAAAATATGAGTATATAGTATATGAGAAAATATGAGTATATTGTATATTAGAAAATATGAGTATATTGTATATGAGAAAATATGAGTATATTGTATATGAGAAAATATGAGTATATTGTATATGAGAAAATATGAGTATATTATATATGAGAAAATATGAGTATATTGTATATGAGAAAATATGAGTATATTGTATATGAGAAAATATGAGTATATTGTATATGAGAAAATATGAGTATATTGTATATGAGAAAATATGAGTATATTGTATATGAGAAAATATGAGTATATAGTATATGAGAAAATATGAGTATATTGTATATTAGAAAATATGAGTATATTGTATATGAGAAAATATGAGTATATTGTATATGAGAAAATAAGAGTATATTGTATATGAGAAAATATGAGTATATTGTATATGAGAAAATATGAGTATATTGTATATGAGAAAATATGAGTATATTGTATATGAGAAAATATGAGTATATTGTATATGAGAAAATATGAGTATATTGTATATGAGAAAATATGAGTATATTGTATATGAGAAAATATGAGTATATTGTATATGAGAAAATATGAGTATATTGTATATGAGAAAATATGAGTATATTGTATATGAGAAAATATGAGTATATTGTATATTAGAAAATATGAGTATATTGTATATGAGAAAATATGAGTATATTGTATATGAGAAAATATGAGTATATTGTATATGAGAAAATATGAGTATATTATATATGAGAAAATATGAGTATATTGTATATGAGAAAATATGAGTATATTGTATATGAGAAAATATGAGTATATTGTATATGAGAAAATATGAGTATATTGTATATGAGAAAATATGAGTATATTGTATATGAGAAAATATGAGTATATAGTATATGAGAAAATATGAGTATATTGTATATTAGAAAATATGAGTATATTGTATATGAGAAAATATGAGTATATTGTATATGAGAAAATATGAGTATATTGTATATGAGAAAATATGAGTATATTGTATATGAGAAAATATGAGTATATTGTATATGAGAAAATATGAGTATATTGTATATGAGAAAATATGAGTATATTGTATATGAGAAAATATGAGTATATTGTATATGAGAAAATATGAGTATATTGTATATTAGAGAATATGAGTATATTGTATATGAGAAAATATGAGTATATTGTATATGAGAAAATATGAGTATATTATGTATGAGCAATATGAGTTATGATATGATTATGTGAAGAAGAGACTGCATTATTGTAACTATGGTTTCATCAATGCATCACAATATACAAACGGTAAATTCCCAGTAATGGTCTAACTTTACAGGTAATTGAGGTAAGAGTAAACTTTGGGTAAGACTTGCGAATCAATGGGGTAAATAGTGCTGCATATCATCCCTAATAATATACTCATCGTCAAACTTTGGACATTACGCTCATATCAATCTATTTTATTGTATTTCGTGATAAAAATAATTCCTCAAATATATAACGTACTAGTTTATTATAAAAATAAATCACACTATTGTCGTTCGCCTTCATCGGACACATCCTGAAAAAAATCTTAATGATAATGTAGGAAATTATAATATTTAAAGGTAAGAAATCAGGAAAATTATCGTACTTGACTGTAACAGATGCCTTTCCTATTGTAATTTGCTAAGCAGCTCACAATATTGTATTTGAATGTAATCTGCGGTTACTATTCATTGGTCCGACGCCTCATTAGTCCGACATTTATGCAGTTCACTTCTTATTTAACATCAAATATATGTATATCGAGGGGCGTGCCGCCCACGAACCCCATTGCCAGGTCAATAAAATATCATGAAGTGTGCAGTACAACAAATCAGCGGATACAACAAACTACATTAAACGATGAAATCGAATGAATGATTGCATCATACTAATTAATACAAGAAATATAGTAAAATAAGAGAGGACTATAAACTTCCAAAAATCAAAGAAAGGAAAAATAATTTTATTATTTAGATTTGTTATTAATTGATTATATCTATTTAATAATAATATTTAATCAAATCATAAAATAAATCTAGAAATAACACAAAAAGATGTAACTGTCGGACTAATGAGACGTCACCGTAATCTGCTACTGTTCAAACATGGTGAGACAAGTTACATGTTGATTCATGTCGAAACACGTTATATGTTGAAACCTGCTGAGACATGTTCAAGCATGTCGATACACATGCATACCTGTCTGAGGCTGTACCGAGGACACAGTCCCGCCTCTGTCCTGTCCTCCACCCACCCCTTGTGACACGTGACAGCTCTGTAGGAAGGAGTAGGGGGCAGCAAATGGTCTGCTGTTACTTTGTTACGAGTGATGAAGTTATCCACACTGAAAAAGAAACATGAAGTTATCCACACTGAGAGAGAAACATGAAGTTATCCACACTGAGAGAGAAACATGAAGTTATCCACACTGAGAGAGAAACATGAAGTTATTCACACTGAGAGAGAAACATGAAGTTATCCACACTGAGAGAGAAACATGAAGTTATCCACACTGAGAGAGAAACATGAAGTTATCCACACTGAGAGAGAAACATGAAGTTATCCACACTGAGAGAGAAACATGAAGTTATCCACACTGAGAGAGAAACATGAAGTTATCCACACTGAGAAAGAAACATGAAGTTATCCACACTGAGAAAGAAACATGAAGTTATCCACACTGAGAGAGAAACATGAAGTTATCCACACTGAGAGAGAAACATGAAGTTATCCACACTGAGAGAGAAACATGAAGTTATCCACACTGAGAAAGAAACATGAAGTTATCCACACTGAGAGAGAAACATGAAGTTATCCACACTGAGAGAGAAACATGAAGTTATGCACACTGAGAGAGAAACATGAAGATATCCACACTGAGAGAGAAACATGAAGTTATCCACACTGAGAAAGAAACATGAAGTTATCCACACTGAGAGAGAAACATGAAGTTATCCACACTGAGAGAGAAACATGAAGTTATGCACACTGAGAGAGAAACATGAAGATATCCACACTGAGAGAGAAACATGAAGTTATGCACACTGAGAGAGAAACATGAAGATATCCACACTGAGAGAGAAACATGAAGTTATCCACACTGAGAAAGAAACATGAAGTTATCCACACTGAGAGAGAAACATGAAGTTATCCACACTGAGAAAGAAACATGAAGATATCCACACTGAGAGAGAAACATGAAGTTATCCACACTGAGAGAGAAACATGAAGTTATGCACACTGAGAGAGAAACATGAAGATATCCACACTGAGAGAGAAACATGAAGATATCCACACTGAGAGAGAAACATGAAGTTATCCACACTGAGAGAGAAACATGAAGATATCCACACTGAGAGAGAAACATGAAGTTATCCACACTGAGAGAGAAACATGAAGTTATCCACACTGAGAGAGAAACATGAAGTTATCCACACTGAGAGAGAAACATGAAGTTATCCACACTGAGAGAGAAACATGACTTAAAAAGCTGAAAGTTAATATGTGTATATGTTCTACGATATTTAAAGACTATTGTATTTAATATTTACTGTTCTAGTGTTCATAATTAGTTATTAGTTACCATTGGTTTGCAGAGCGATGAAGGTTTACAGAAATACAAAGTATATTGAAGAGTAATATATAATCATATATTTTAATATATAGACGTACAAGAATTCTATCTAAATGCATCGATATTTATTTATATATTTCATTGTGTTTCAGAAAATGAAGAAATATCTATATAAGAAGAATGTAAAGGCTATTACTTTAATATATTATTCATTTGTAAAATAAGGTAGCAAATATCTATAGAATAGAATAAATTTGTCTACACTTCTGGCGAAAAATATTTCAAATCATCAATAATTATAATTCATAAAATTCGGAATTTTCATAATCCGAAATTATACGACAATTTGATTTCTAAACTTTTAATCAAACGAATTTATTCATGCCATTGATACTATTGTTGAAGCCATAGGTATAAATATTGGTAAGAAATAAACATAGCTAATAGTTATTGTTATACATGAATAACAATTTTATATTTTAAACACAATAAATGTAATAAATAATAATAATGCCAGACACAACACACCTTCTGTATGGAATACTATTAACAACTGAATAAAAAATAAGAATCCCGGGCGTGCTTTATATGGCGTAATTACATTAAAAAAAAAAATTACTGACAAAATAACGGAAACAGTAGTAATCAAAATTGCTGCAATATTTCTTGTTCTATAAAAATAAGAAAAATAGGAAGAGTAATATTGAAGTACAGTAAAAGAGTTACTAATAGTAACTATTTAGCGATAAAAAAAATGTTACTATAAATTCCACTTTATGATTTAGTGACTTTTATACATTCGAACACTGTAAGCAACTTGATTATTCGAGCAATTATTTTCATTCGGTCAATTGTTTACGAACAATTTACCTAGAACCAATTGGGTTGTATTATTGCATAGGTATTATATACTAGCAACTAAAGAATCAATATAAATTTATATACCTGGTTGTATAATCTTATCTCATTAAGATCACAAAAACCTAGGAAATGTAAACTTTAGAGATTATACAGTATAAGTAAGTTTAAATGCTTACCTTTGATTCTTATAGGCATAATAGACAGATAAACCTAATCGGCTAACAATTTGATATCGGTGCATGGAATAATTAAAGGATCATTTAGTCTAACTAAGGGTTATGATTTCGTTGTTGCGATTCTTTTCTGTAACTCTTGTGTAATTTTACATTCTGTTCCAAATAAGACTTTCGGTAAATTTGTCTTTCGGCGAATTCTCACTTCGGTGAATTTGTTTTCAATAAATTCGGGTTTGAGCAAATTCGTATTCAGAGAATCCGGTTCGGTGAATTAGTTTCCGGAGAATTTGGTTTCGGCAAATTCGTTTTCGGCCAGTCCGCCGGATATTTGCACTAGACCTTAACTAATGACTTACGATTTGGATCTAGGTACCAAGGTAGAGCACCTAGGTATCGAGGGTTTGGGAATACAGAGCCTTTCGTCTGAATCTGCGAAGAAAAAAAAAAGAAATTTAAATGTTCATTAAGGAATACTAATAGTTAGTTTATATTTGTTAATAATATATGTAGAGGGTTTAAGAATTGAGGCAGCCAGTTTTGCGAATTAAATTAAAGATTCCAAATCGATGTTTCATTCAATAAGTCGTATTACATTTTGAAGCTAGTGTCTGAGCTTGTTTTGGGTCTCTGTGACGAACTATTTATGGAAGATCTTCCCTCGAATTTATGACTTGTAGGAGAAAATTTAAGACAGACAGGTACATTTCTCTCATTCTGGAAGCGAAGTAACTATCATGAACTGAAGAACATTTTCAGGGTTCACCACGGAGTCTCTTATATAGGGTCCTACATGTCACACGAGCGTTTTTGGAGCGTTTGCAACGCTCCAAAAGAGTCGCGTAACATGGATACATATGAAATGGGTTTAACATAATTTCCTCAGAGTCAAAATCGCTGTGCAAAAACGCTCGTGTGACCGGGCCCATAGGATGACATCACAGGGCTGAAATGCATGGTATCTAACCTGGATTTCATCTCTCATAGGCAACGGGTTCAACTCATATAATCCTTTGAACTGTTTTAATCTATTCACACTTGAATTGCTATTTTTGAAATCAAAATTGACCTTTTGAATTCATATATATAAAGCACACAATTTGCCGATTTGCACAATCTCGAGAATGCGCTGTGCGTTTTCAACCCCTTTAACGATACAATGCTAAACGTGCGTTACAATCAACATTATTATGAAATCGAATGCATACTAATATATGTGCCATGTCATTAAACAAGCATGTCATGAAGTTTACACTGTGCTGTGCAACAAACCAGCGGACACAACAAACTACAAGACGGCAATTTATATTGAGAGTTTCAAATTTAATGTCATTTATTTCTTGTCATCTTTGTGAAGTTTTTCACAGTAATCTTCACATATTTATAAATTATGAAAAAATGAAGAGTATCTTAAAGGTCCACTCCAAGCAAATTTTTTTATTGCTTGAATCAACGAGGCTAAAGTTTCTTATCATTTTGCTGCAAACCCCATAAAATTTGATAGCATATTTTTAATTCTATATGCTTTTGAAGATTTTTATAATCAAAACTCTACAAAACCTACTTCACTTCCGACTTTCTAATTTCAGTCTGAAGAAAAAGAATGTACACCATTTGTTTTGATTGTCAACTAGGTATTTGGTTTAATAGATCTATTTATTATTCGTTTAAAGGTTTAAATTTGGATAATCTTATTATAAAAACGTTTATATACTTTTAGAAACAATCAATATCTTGAAACAAGGCCAAAAACGCATTGTTTGTTTAAAAATCTAAATTTGAAATCAAAACAAAGAGTGTACAATTTTCTTTCTCAGCGTCAGGTTGGAGATTCGCTCGATTGTTGCTCACAGAGTACTAAACAACTTTAAAAGGAAATTATAAAATATATACTGAACCGAATTGTTTGCGGTTTGTGGAATAATGATCGTAGACCTTAGTTCTATAATAATATGTAATAAACTCATTTTTTCCCCGGAGCCTGGAGAGGACCTTTAAACTGTCAACATGAATGAATGAATGTAGTTTGATGAATCCGCTAGTTTGTTGTACTGCACACTTCATGATTGCTTAATGACCTGGCAGGGGGTAAACACTATAACACATGCATTAGTATTCAATTTCATTATAAATAAAATGAAGATATTAACCACTTGCTCAGCTTTAGGAGATTTAAGGTCTTTAAAAGCGCACAGCGCACTCTCGAGATAGTGCAAATCGGCAAATTGCGCTGAACACATTTATTTCAAAAAGTTTGTTGCCTGATTTCTGAAAACCCTGCTAAGTGCTAGGCAATACACTTTCCCTTTAATAAAAAAAAACGTTTATCAATATTTTATATAATTTAAGCGTGATACATTTAACTATCCACACTTCTGGTCCGTGTCCTCAGATTTAACTAAAGTTATTAATTGACTAATGACGATAATATTATAGCATGCAGTTTAAATGTAAATAGTAGATGTTGTAAAGAGTTCATTTTGGTCACAAAGTAACACAGTAGAATTTTTTTTAATTTCAATTTAGTTAAGCCCCGTCCACACGGTCAGTTTTTTCAGAGAAGTGACAAACTTAATGACAAACTAAACGACGATAATTCCCTAGCGTCAGCAAACCGTCAAACTTTTCATCAGTTTTGTGATTCCAACATGTTGGATATTGTCATCAAAAAGTTTGTCAAACTATTTGCTGACGATAAAGTTTGAAGTACACACTGACTTTTCGGTAATAATATTTTTTTTATTTGCGCGTCATTTTAGTTTATTACAGCTAGGTACACCTACAAAAACCTTCATTTTTTCAAACTTAGTATTAAGTTTGGTTGTATTGGAACTTGGTATTAGAATGGTATTGGTATTATATTGTATTAGAATGTATTGATCTAAGTTATAGGTAGGCTACGTTGTGAATTGTTTTCTATGATCAATTTTTGACTAACCTTTTCAAGACGATATTTTGTCATCAAAAACAAAATAATTTTTCTGGTTTCTTATTGTTCTAAATTTAAAAAATATACATACCAAGTTACATAATTTTTATTTTCACGATATATAACATTAATTTTGACGAAACTGACGCCAGTGAACCTCAAACTTTTGGCGAGAAAACTGACCGTGTGGACGGGGCTTTAACGAAATCATTTATCCACCAGACTCGTATAATAAAATGTATTCACGATACCAACTGATGACATATTTAGCTTCCTAATATTCCTAGCGTGATACAAATGCTAACTACACATGAAAAAAAAAAACTAATATAAATAAAAAATAATCGTATGAATAAATGAAGATCGAAAAAAAATGAATAAATATTATGAACTTTGAAATAAGTTTATATTTTAGGTGCTCAATAAGAACCTAACACATTTCAAAGTTTAGTAATTTAAAAACTAAGCAACATATTTACATAAAATAAACGGTAAAATGAAGAGAATAACTTGGAGTTCTATTTAAATTGCGGTCATTACCATGAAACTTATGTCAAACTAAATTCTATAATCGATGTGGTCTCCAATTCGGTCGATGCATTCAGTAATCCGGCGTTTGATGTGAACGACACGTTCACATGTTACTCTTGAAATGTTGTGAACGAAGTCCTCATTTACCTCTGATTCTCTGGTACACTTTTTGGGGTATTGGTGTATACGTTTTCAATACAATACTCCCAGAGAATAAAAGTCTAGGGGACTGAGGTCTGGAGAACGTGGAGACTATGGGAAGTCGCTTCTCTTGGATATGATCCTTTCATTAAACATCTCTTTAAGTTTCCTCATAGTCTCATTGGCCGTGTGAAGTGTTGCACCGTGTAAAGAGTCAACTTAAGATCTTTTTTAAGTATTGTTTACATCGATGATGGTTTCATTAATAAAGTCTGAACTCGGTGACCGGTCCATTCGCCGAAAACACATTTGCCGCACGACACATTCGCCGAAAAATATGATTCTTAAAAAAGGTAAACACATTTATCTCATATGTCCAGATGAAATTACATATAGATGAACTTACATGTAAGTGTATAAATTACTTTACAATATTATACATAATTATTAGTTAAACTTTGTGGAATTTACGTTAAATTTATTAACTCGTACAATGTTACTGCTGCATTATTTGTGTCAGTTTATTAACTCTATGTTAATCCCATTTTCTGTGTATAAATATCAGCTACGAAAGAAAAATATTTCTTTTGTGTTGGTCTCACTTTATGTTAATCCTTCTATATACATTGTAGAATCAGTCTGCTGCTGTGAGTCACTCGTGAAGCTTTCACTATACAGGGTGACCCACAAAAAAGTCTACCAACTTTAAATTCGTATATTTCAACAACTATTGAAGGTACAGTTAAAACAGATTTATTTTTAGTAAAAGGTATGGCCGAAGCAGACGTTAAACATCTACTAAATTTATTTAGAAACTTTTATAATGGGACTAAGAACAAGCATTTATTTGGCATTAAAACCAAGCAATTAATTACCGTTTAATTTATAGTTAATAACAAATTTGATCAATTTTAAATACTCATTTAACACAGGATGTTCAATATACTTAATTTTTTGCAGTAAACCTTAGTCTGATAAAAAATTGTCATATTTTCGGCGAATGTGTTGTTCGGCAAAAGTGTTTTCGGCGAATGTGTTTTCGGCGAATGTAATATGTGTCTCCCAGAGGCTCCATTATTGTGATTGAAAATAGATCCTTTACTTCTGAAGTTTTCAAAAAGGTTTTTAATAGTATTTTTTTGACGGTGCATGAAGTGCAAACAAAATTTTCGCCGAGTTAATACGAGAGAACTTGTAAGATGATAAAACTCGACTATTTTTCTGCTTCCCTGTGGTGAATAAGGCATGACTGCAGGTTTTGGCTTACTTGACAGGGTTATATATTTACCATATAGAATATATGGTAAATCTGATGCAAACTCCCACTTCTTAGGTTATCTTCCAGTTTAGTTTATTTAAAAATGTTTATTAGTTTAAAAGTTATTAAACTTTGAAATGTGTCAGGTTTCTATTGAGCACCTTGTACAATGTACGTGCTATGTGTACTAATAGTTGAAATTAAACACGCTCATAAAAAGTCACTTAAAAATTTGTCTATTTTGAGAAAGTAAGATGTAGAGGAATACGATAGGATATTTTAAAATGTTAGATTTGTGTATGTCATGCGCGTTTGACCAATCTACAATATCGACTGATCTAGCTGCCCAATCTATTGATCAATCGTTAGCGCAGCCATCGACCGATAGCACCATCGATCGATTGCTGCACGTTCGAATGATATTTTTTTTTAGGTTATGTATCTAATTGTTCACATTTTATAGGGATAATGCCTGATGGTTGCCCTATTAAATGAAACAATTAGATGCATAAACTAACATAATCCATATCATTCGAACGCGCAACAATCGATTGATGGTTGCCCTATTAAATGTCCCATTAAGATGCATAAACTAAAAAATTCTCCATCATTTAAACGTGCAGAAAAGTGCGCTATTGGTCGATTGCTGCAGTAAGTTTTGATCAATAGATTGCCTAATGATATCGGTCGATATTGCAGATCACTCAAACACGAGTGACTTGTGTACAGATATGTTAAACAACACCCAATCACCGGGCAATACCCAATCACCGGACACTGCCCGATAACCGGACACTACTTAATCAACGGACACTACCCGATAACCGGACACTACCCAATCACCGGAAAATATACAAGAACTGAACACTACCAAATAATCACCGGACACTACCAACCAACCGTCCCTTTTGGTTATAATTCACTGTAACAGTTACATGGTAGAAACGTTTCTAACCCATTGCACGGGCACTCTTCACCCTCCTGACCCCTTCCTTCAAGTTCTCCCCTTCACCCCTTCGCAGGAAGTTTTGCGGATGTCGTAATGGAGTTTTGGGCGGACCAAACAGAGCGCGAGACTTTCTGGAATTAGATGATTCTCGAACAACTTTGGAATGGTACCGTGAAGTGTGTCTGAAAAAGAGAATACAATTTTACCTACTATTAAACTTTCTTTGTATATCTTCATAGTGTATATTTATTAATTAGAGAATCTGAAATTTTTATGCCAACATATATACTTTAAAGTGGAAAAGTTTAAGAATATTATGATAATATTTTCATGCAAAATAACTAAATGGCTGTAACCAATTACTGGTATTAGAATATCAATGGGAGTAAAGACTATCTAATAGAATGTAGCTTTTAATTGTACAATTAGTCATAGGTATCTTTATAAACATATGTACTCGGTAGACTTTACCTCATTATGCTTTTCTCTGCCATGCGTTCTTTGGGTAACAAATCTAGTATGTTTTCACGCTCCATGTTGTAGTTAATTATACAGTTAATGTTAATTATATAGTTAATGTTAATTATACAGTTAATGTTAATTATACAGTTAATGTTAATTATATAGTTAATGTTAATTGTACAGTTACTGTTAATTATACAGTTAATGTTAATTATACAGTTAATGTTAATTATATAGTTAATGTTAATTATACAGTTAATGTTAATTATACAGTTAATGTTAATTATATAGTTAATGTTAATTATACAGTTACTGTTAATTATACAGTTAATGTTAATTATACAGTTAATGTTAATTATGTAGTAATATTAACTATGATATTCTCATTACCATAACTATGATTATTTAATTAATTAACTGTTTGTTATTATTTTAAATCATCTGCAATGTATCAAATATATGAGAAATACAACATATTTATTGTATGCCTTCTCTATATATATAGTCTCTAATTAAATCACTATTCTCCAATTAAATCACCATTCTCCAATTAAATCACTATTCTCCAATTAAATGACTATTCTCCAATTAAATGACTATTCTCCAATTAAATGACTATTCTCCAATTAAATGACTATTCACCAATTAAATGACTATTCTCCAATTAAATGACTATTCTCCAATTAAATGACTATTCTCCAATTAAATGACTATTCACCAATTAAATGACTATTCTCCAATTAAATGACTATTCTCCAATTAAATCACTATTCTCCAATTAAATGACTATTCTCCAATTAAATGACTATTCACCAATTAAATGACTATTCTCCAATTAAATGACTATTCACAATTAAATGACTATTCACCAATTAAATGACTTTACACCAATTAGCCAAATGACTATTCTCCAATTAAGTGACAACATTCACCAATCAGGTAACTAGTCACAAACTAATGACTAGGTAATTACTAATAATAATTATGTCATAGTTATTTTCCGGTGAATTCATTAATTTCTCCACACTTCATTTCCTATTGTTATCACCATTAAATAATATAAATATGAATGACTGAATAGTTGCGACATACCGCCATACTAATACCTACATTCATTGATAAAAGATTCATATTCTATTTATTTCCTCTCAATAATAATAAAAGATATTGAATATAAAGTTTCCTTTGAATAATAATCACTAGAAAATGATTCTGAGTATTTTTTAATAAAAACAGTTTTTCAACCTCCGGCGGGACTCGAACCCGCAATCCCTGGCTTAGGAGGCCAATGCCTTATCCATTGGGCCACGGAGGCTATGGTATATAAGCAGCACAGTCACTATTTGTCTGTTATTATTACTAATACCTATCACTCACTGTCAGTAGTAGTGGTAAGATGGGGAAAAGGATAATGCTTTTTGGTATCGATAATAAGAGAGGCTTCTGTCTGTCCGTCACACTAACCTAATTTTAACCAAGTGCAAAGGGTACGACAAACTTACGAACGAACGTACTAAGAAAATGTGAAGTTTTCACCTATGCAACTATGAACTATCTGGTAATGTACCTACATGTACTATCTGATAATATACATACATGTACTATCACATAAAAAATTATTTAGCATCTATTTAATTACTAAACATTTAAAAGATATTATATCTGTTTACCTTTAAGAGCAATATTCAGACTCATTTGTCTCCACAGTACTTATGGTCTAGGTACTTTGTGTACCGTATGTACACTGTGTGCGCACTGCACACATGCTGTGTGCGTTACTATGTACGTCACTGCAATACGTACACTGTAACTATTGGGAGATGCGTAATATTTACATTGATATGTTTGTGTGAATAAGAATGATGTGTTACTTATTAATGAGCAAGGAATAGCCTTTATTGACATGATTGGCAGCTTGGCATTCATGTCAAAGAAATACTTAGTGAAGACATCAATAAATAATCACTATTGTTATCATTTCTATTGTTATCATTTCTATTGTTATCATTTCTATTGTTATCATTTCTATTGTTATCATTTCTATTGTTATCATTTCTATTGTTATCATTTCTATTGTTATCATTTCTATTGTTATCATTTCTATTGTTATCATTTCTATTGTTATCATTTCTATTGTTATCATTTCTATTGTTATCATTTCTATTGTTATCATTTCTATTGTTATCATTTCTATTGTTATCATTTCTATTGTTATCATTTCTATTGTTATCATTTCTATTGTTATCATTTCTTCATATCTCTAATTCCCTATAGAATAAACAATATAAGACACAATTCTATAGTATATACTATAGTATATACTACAGTACTATGGTATATTCTTGTACTATAGTATGTTCTAGTACTATAGTATATACTATAGTACTATGGTATATTCTAGACTATAGTATGTTCTAGTACTATAGTATATTCTAGTACTATAGTATGTTCTAGTACTTTAGTATGTTCTAGTACTATAGTATGTTATAGTTCTATAGTATGTTATTGTACTATAGAATGTTAGAGTACTATAGTATGTTCTAGTACTATAGTATGTTCTAGTTCTATAGTATGTTATTGTACTATAGTATGTTAGAGTACTATAGTATGTTATTGTACTATAGTATGTTCTAGTACTATAGTATGTTCTAGTACTTTAGTATGTTACAGTACTATAGTATGTTCTAGTACTATAGTATATTCTAGTATAAATAAAGTATGCTATAGTATCATATTACTATATATAGTACTATAGTATGCTATGCAGCTATAGTACTATATAGTGGGTCACTGAGTGTCATGCATATAGGCACTATGACGATGAGGTTTCATTGAGGAAATTGCAGTTATTGCATATGTTTATAGCAAGTAAAATAGGCATAATATAAATTATTGGGAAATATTTTTCTTTTTCTCATTGCTATTTTGAAATGGTTTTGAATTAGTAATAGAACATTGATTTATAAAAATGAAACGTGAGATATTATTTAATTATGAAAAGGGACACCGAATACTTTTTAAACTAAATAATCATGTCATATCACTATAAATAAATAGCTAAAGCGCACTTGCTTGTATTTCAGGAATATTCCATATATCTTATATATGTATACCTATCTTATTTTGAATTCAAGGATATCATGTACTTATACCTATGTGGTCATACACTTCCTATTTTTCTATTACATTTCATATAGATTAGGTAAGAGTTATTTTCCGTCATGTGACGTCATCAATTTTGTTTAAAGCTGTCGTGTGCATCATAACTTATACATGCATAAGATAGTCTGTCATATGGATAATTATAAATCACAAACAATGTACATTTTACAAATAATCACATTTTGAAAAGTAAAAAATGTTACTTCGTTTGTTCGAAAAGCAATTGAAAAGGAAGAAATAAATAAAATACCTTCTATTTTAAGGATCATGTATATTTTGAATGTATTTTCAAATTTCCACAGATAATAATTCATTAAGTAAATTAATTATTATATTTTCAATCACTCAAAATATGTCATTTACTTCCTCCAGGCAATTGATAATCACTGTGGACATATAGTTTTAGTCATATCACAATTAAAAAGTATATTTATTTTTATTTTTTATTTTCATTCCGTACGTTAGCATGTATTTACCGATTTGAATTATATCCTTGTAATTATTTATTCCTATAACTTTTATAACTTAACCTAGATTTAAGCTATTGAAATTTCGTAAAACAAATCAATAGCGTTCTGTAGAACCATAGGCCGGAAGTTTCCATTAAATTTCAGCCTTTTTCTATATTGGATAGTTGTAGAAAATATCTTGGGGAGTATGTCGAATTAATTCCTCTCTATGCTATTATTGATAAAGTGTTAATAATCTTGAAATTTTGAAAATCCTTACGATAAATTCGACACCACTTTCTTAAAAGTTATAAATTTTCCAGTCTCTAGCCCTTTTTTTCTGAGTAATATTTCTCCAAGTCACAGATATCAATATTGTATGATGGAACACATCTATCAGGTATATAGAATTAATACATTCTCAATAATATATTGATAGTTTCTAAGCTACACACTGTTTTAAGTATCCCCACACTCACTATCCACAATAACATTTAATTATTAGGGATACGTTGCTATGGTAACGATGCTTCGTTTCCATAGCAACCATTGCCGTCCTGATTTGATTGTTATTCTTTTGAAAGTAATTCATGACTCTTTCGCCAAAATTGTTTATCCAATATTTCTAACACTCGTATCAAAATAATTAAAATGACTGAAAAAGTTTATTTATTCATTCAGTAATGGTATTACATTATTGAATATATCCTTTCTAAACCACCTAAAAACAGTTCTATTTTTATACCAATTATTGATTACCAACTTTTCATTGCCCAAACTTAAATAATAACCCATGACCACTAACTTATATTTGCCAATTACCATAAAGTGGCAATATTGACCAATTGGTACACTGCAGTATGTAGTACATCTGGTCACTTGTTAGTCTCTAGAAATTCACCAAGAACTTATAGCCACCTGCAGAAAGTAAGCCGATCATTTAGGCAACTTTTGAGATTAGTTTGAATACTTTAGTGACAGTTTCCAATGATTGCACTCTTTGAGGTGGTATGAAAACAATGTAGAACTGATGTATGGAGGTTAATGTAGGTAATGGCGAAACATTATTGGTTGAGTAGAGAAAAAATAAGTAATGCAGTGCACATACATTATCTGTACAGTGTACAACACGTATCTGCACAGTGCACAGCACGTATCTGCTCAGTGCACAGCAACCATAAGTATACTATTTAATTCAAATATTCATCACCATCAAATTTTATCAATTCGTGTTGACATTCATTGTTGAATATTAAGAAGCTCATTGCACTCCTCTATGAAATTTGAATTAGCGGAATAATCTTTATTATTGATGAAAGATATCTAGCTGCAACAGCTCAATAAAATTATATGGTTGGTGGTCTGTACAGGGATATCTTCAGAATGAAGCTGAACAAGTAGATCAGTAACTTCTAAACTGGGCCACTTTACAATTCAGGCCCCTCTTTTTTTACTCATGTTATTCTATAATTGAAACTCCTTAAACATTTCACTTTATAGTTTCTAGGAGTTAGATTAAAAGAAAATGATTTAAAATTATTAGCTGATGAAAGTTCAAGTAGTTAATGAGTTATATTTAGTAAAATTCAACCATAGCTATGACTCTCACTCAGTATAGGTGAGTGACTAATTTGATACTGCAGGTATCATGGTCACCAAGTAAGATTAATGTTAAATAAAAATTATTATATATTTTTCTTACGTATCCGAAAATGTGGAGCCGTCCGATAACTCGGAACTTACCCTACTGCCAAAAATCTTTTACAGTGAATGAAATTACTGTTTGTTCAATGTAACACAATTATATAAACTAGCTGGAAACGAGGAAATTCCTCGAAATTGGAAAACCTACAAATATGTTTTGGTCTGTTTAACACATTTTGTGACGGACTGACCGATTGAAGCGGCTTCTTTTATCATAGCGTATAGTTTACTTATTGTTAATATTCTCTTGGTGAAATTACTTTGATTTAAATCAACTTAGTGAGGTGATATTGATAGAGTGTTTGTTTAATGTAATTTATGACGGACATTATCACCATGGGGACAACTTTTTCCTAAACTTAAGTTATATTTTATCTCAGCAGTCCCCCCCCCCATTCCTCCTTCATTTCCACCGCCTACACTTGTCTCACCTACATTTCCACCACCTACACTTGTCTCACCTTCACTTCCCCCACATTCACTTCCCCTCCTTCTCTTACAAACCATTCCTTACTATAGTAAGCGATGCACAAAAACACACACGCTATCGTATTAATTAATATATAGATGAAAGTATCAAACTAATTACTCACCTTATAATGTAAGTAAGAATTAAGCTATGGTTGAATTCTAATATTTTTAATGCATTAGCTACTTTGAACAGAAATCATTTCAATATATGGTAAGTCATGGTTTACAAACCATTTTCTTTCAATCTAACTCATAGAAATGAAATGTTTAAGAAGTTACAGTTACAATGATATAATAACTCGAGTCATACCTCTCTCTTATAACCATTTGTAATAACTCTGAGTCGTGATTTTGGTAATAAAAATGGGGCCTGCATGTATTTGTTTTGCTAACCTTGTTATGTCTGTTTAGTTATGTTTAATTCATTTTATCATAACATATTTGGTGCATTTCTCCAGAAACAAAGCACCTAACAGGAGGCAAAGACTCTCAGACTAGGGGTATAAAATAATTATTGCTGATCGTCCCTAGCAATCCTTTGACTGACTCTATAGGTAGTCCTACTTTTTGTTTTATTGTAGGTTATTTGTTTAGTTAGGCATTCTTTTCCTTCAGATTTCCTCAACTTCTTTCTCTTATTTCCTTTTTTTCTGCCTTGTTATGTTAATGAGTAATCAGACTGACTGTGTGTAGGTCTCTTATCCATGTACATAAGTAGGCCTATTCTTTCTATCCATACGCTGAGTCGACACTATACCTTTTCCAATTGAATTTCCTCCAAGTGAAATATCATTTCAGCAGATTATAAATCGAATCAATGTGCATTCAAATACATTCAAATTTGCTCAAAATAAAATATTGCTTTATCAAATATGGTTGTTTACAGTAATTTCACCTCACATAAATTAAGAAGAGAGTGTTACATAACATTTCTAATAACTTTACAGCCATAATGTATATGTAAACATATATAAAGGAGTACATTTGTTAACAAATAAATACATAACTATAGATTTTATTTTTCATTATTAACTTTAATAATAAAAACAAATAATAAAAGTGTATATATATAATATAAATTTATAAATGGATCAATTTAAAATATATAATGTAAATAAAATAAAGTAAATTTAAATAAAACATTAACAAATGTATTAATGAGACAATGATTTCCCTGGAAATGTATAGAAATATAATATGCAAATATTGATATAAGAAAAGGTATATAAAATTGTTTTTCTATGAACAGAACACACACATAGTTATACTGTCAATAAAACTCCAAATATTTAATTGAGGAAGTTCTATTAAATCTTCACCTCCTGTGGCTTGTGAGTTATATTTCTCCACTCTAAATATTAGAGTAAGCAAGCAGCATTGCAGGTGTAATATGAGTGATAGCTTCGTTTGCAGACTCTTCCAATTTTCTCATTCCTAGTTCATTCATAGATACTTGGCCGTCCCGTACGAAGTTATTATTCAATTATTTAAAGAAGGTCTGCCTCTTCTGGCATGAGTGGACATTAAAAAAATTATCACCATCATATCATCTCTTCTCTAAGTTTACGTTTAATATGACTTTTGAAAGTGAAAGTACCCCTCACAAGTTCTATCGGGTTCATTAGATAAGAATCTGGAGCTAATCTAATAACCTGGACATGTGGGCTCTCCGTTATTATTTCTTCTAATCTGCAATGGACCGGGGCATTATCAATGATAAAAGTTGGCTCGTTTATCCCCCTGTTGGGTGCATGCGTGCACCAACTCTTGAAACCACTAAATACAATCAGCTGCCTTGAATAGACTGTGCTACTAGCAGTCATTGACCCAATACTGTGGAGATTTGCATCCCTGCTACATATAAGGCTATATCATTGACGCTCTTGTCCCAATTCTGTATCTAACTTCGCCTCGTTTGCAACATAGGCTCAAATTAGTCTCATCCAACCATACTGGAGTTCTACCTTCAGCTCTTGCTAGAAAGAGCTGTCATGTATTCAACTCTTTTTGGTTTATTTTACTCACTGTTCATATTATTGGTAACAGCTCTTACATTTTTCACAGTAAAGTGCATACGGTGATTTAATATTCTTCCGCTATTTTGTTTCTCAATTCTGAAAGCGTAATTGACGCATTGGTTTCTATAGCTGATGATAAGCCTCTCACAATATCAGGAGTTTTGATGGTCTGACGTCCATGTTTTCTCTTTGGATACAGTTGCTCCTTACTCAACCACTCATATGCAGTTTTTAGATTGACATTTAATGTTTTCGCCATAGCTTTCCAATCGTCGTCATTCTTAAATGAGTCGAAAAATCTTTTTCTATCGTTTTGCGCTATTTTGTTATACTTCATTATCGGAAAGGGTCAGTTAGATTAAAATTTTATAATCAAAATCAATGCATATTGAAAAGAAGAAGAAGACAAATACGAATAATAAAAAACGTCTAAATCTAAAATATATTTCAAGTGATATCAAATCACATTCCTGTACGTGTTGCAGTTATACCTTCACTAAAGCAGCTATTTTTCACGTTACGAAAAAAAAAAACAATATATACCTTTACAACAATACGTTACGAATACTACTCTTATTACCCTATATATATACTGTATACATAAATTTCATAGTTGTATAAACCAGAACAGAGTTTATAACTCATTGAATAACATTGTTTACAAATGCAAACACGTACCTCGAGATAGAGAATCAAGCATCCCACACAGCCAAATACAGTGATTGTCTTCTTGCCACTGAGTGTACTGGTTATCACTTTTCATCTGTTTCATCGGTACTGGTTATCATTTTTCATCTGTTTCATCGGTACTGGTTATAACTTTTCATCTGTTTCATCGGTACTGGTTATCACTTTTCATCTGTTTCATCGGTACTGGTTATCATTTTTCATCTGTTTCATCGGTACTGGTTATCATTTTTCATCTGTTTCATCGGTACTGGTTATAACTTTTCATCTGTTTCATCGGTACTGGTTATAATTTTTCATCTGTTTCATCGGTACTGGTTATCACTTTTCATCTGTTTCATCGGTACTGGTTATAACTTTTCATCTGTTTCATCGGTACTGGTTATAATTTTTTATGTTTCATCGGTACTGGTTATCACTTTTCATATGTTTCATCGGTACTGGTTATAACTTTTCATCTGTTTCATCGGTACTGGTTATCACTTTTCATCTGTTTCATCGGTACTGGTTATAATTTTTCATCTGTTTCATCGGTACTGGTTATCATTTTTCATCTGTTTCATCGGTACTGGTTATCATTTTTCATCTGTTTCATCGGTACTGGTTATAATTTTTCATCTGTTTCATCGGTACTGGTTATAATTTTTCATCTGTTTCATCGGTACTGGTTATAATTTTTCATCTGTTTCATCGGTACTGGTTATAATTTTTCATCTGTTTCATCGGTACTGGTTATAATTTTTCATCTGTTTCATCGGTACTGGTTATCATTTTTCATCTGTTTCATCGGTACTGGTTATCATTTTTCATCTGTTTCATCGGTACTGGTTATAATTTTTCATCTGTTTCATCGGTACTGGTTATAATTTTTCATCTGTTTCATCGGTACTGGTTATAATTTTTCATCTGTTTCATCGGTACTGGTTATAATTTTTCATCTGTTTCATCGGTACTGGTTATAATTTTTCATCTGTTTCATCGGTACTGGTTATAATTTTTCATCTGTTTCATCGGTACTGGTTATAATTTTTCATCTGTTTCATCGGTACTGGTTATAATTTTTCATCTGTTTCATCGGTACTGGTTATCATTTTTCATCTGTTTCATCGGTACTGGTTATAATTTTTTTCTCCATTCGATCAACTTCCCAATCCACCAATTTTCCATTCGATCAATTTTCCATTCGATCAATTGCTTTCGGTAAATTCAACTAGATTCACTGATATGAGTTTCAATATTTCATTACGTATTTCTGATCATTCTTCATGATGCACATTGTGCCATTAATTTGATTGTTTGAAACTTGTAACGTAACTTATTTATGAACGTTTAAATTTAATTATATGCCATTTTGTAACTTACGATGAATCGTGAAAATATCCCCTAAAATCTAAAATCATCCACAAGTTTCTAGTCTTTGTTAAGAAAATAAATAGAACCAACAGAAAAACTGAAGATCTCATAATTTTTTTCAATTCTCGATAGATATTGAGGTTTCTCATTTTAGTTTGAAGAAAAAACTTTTAGTACAAATATCAGATGAAAATGCTAAGGTACGCTATCCTTTGTCTATTCCTACACAATGTTGTGCATTCACACTTCTTCGATATTCATGAAGGATTGAATCTTGAGGATCTATTTGACGGAGAAAAAAGCCAAGTGAAAGCATACTGTGAGTACCATTCCAATTCATTTCATCATAAATTATTCTTTTATTCAAAAAATTAGACAACAGTTATTGATAGAAACTACATTTTTATTCCCATGACCAGGTGAGTGTCGGTCCAAGTGTAACGTTGACTCTTCTTGCACGGCGGCTTCTGTGAAGCGTCTTGGCAGTGCCGTGGACTCTCTCGTGGACTGTATCCTCTACTCCGAAGTCGTCACTAGTCAAGTACTGGCGAGAGCAGCGGCTGAAGAAGAGGATTCTCAAGACATCATTACCATGGTCAAAAGGAAGGAGAGTGTGCAGGAAAGTAAGTAGGAAACTGTTGCTGCTGAGTCATCAAAAAAATTGAAAAATCGTAATATATTAGAGTTGCAGATAAAGCATTTCTGTCTAGTTTTCTTTGCTTTGTAAGGAGATGTATGTTTGTATGATAACCATGAATTAATCTTAATGAATACAACACACTTATCTTAGCTGTAACACTGTTCTTCATTGTTCAGTCAAGTGCCCCAGCTCCTTCCACAAGATCCGCATGGGTTGCGTCCACACTTCTCCAATAGAAACAAAAACTAACGCGCTTACAGGCGATACCTACTGCAAGGGTTTGAACGTGGGAGCGGTATACTTTACCATCAGTTCGATTGAGCAGTTCGAAGAGGCCAGGGCTGATCTATCGGAACTACCTGAGGATGCCATTGGTACGTTCAGCGCTTTTAGCTTTTTACAGTTAAGTCATACGGATGAAATTAATAAAACGCTTTGGCAATGTCTGAATACTAAATTGATTGAATTTTGTATTCAATTAAATTCAATAATATAAATCATACTTCACCTATATCTTAAATAATAACATATTTCATATAAACACATTAAAGCTTGTCGCACATATGATCGGAAAAAATGCGTCGGAACAGACACGGAGCTTACGAAAAAAATCTAACTCGTACATTTGAACGTGCTAACATCTTCCTCCTCGGATTGGAACGAAAACGACGCAGATATCTTTAACATAATATTTTTATGATGGTTCTGAACTTCTGATGCATCCGCATGCGCAGAGCAGTGTTAAGAAGGCTATAAAGAAAACTGTTATCATTAAAGGGGAACGGCATCAGTATTGACTACCAGTTACATTATCTGTGGTATACCCAATCCCATTCGACATCCACTAATTTCATAATATTTCTTAACTTTGCAATAAATCACTCCAATTGATTTTCAGTAAATTTTGGTGATTACAAGACCATTGTTCAGTACACAATTAATTTATTTATTAAAATAAAGTAATTGAAACAAAGGACAAAGAAGTGAAAATAATATTCATACGCAGTTATTTTGGAGACAACGAGGAACAATCAAGACTGATTGAGATATAAACATAGGATCGACCTCGTTTCCATTCCGAAGTCATCTGAACTGGCATGCGTACTGAACGTCGTTTCGTGTCCGTTTGGAGGCTTCGAACCTTCCGATCAGGTGGGCGATAAACTTTCGGCTTTTATTAAAATATGAAAGAAAGAAATATTTATGAATTAGAAAAAATTTCCTTAAAGGTCCTCTCCAGGCTCCGTGAAAAAAATGAGTTTATTACATAATATTATAGAACTAAGGTCTACGATCATTATTCTGCAAACTGCATACAATTCGGTTCAGTATATATTTTATAATTTGTTTTTAAAGTTTTCTAATACTTTGTCAGCAACAATTGAGCGAATCAATAATCTGATGCTCAAGAAGAAGATTGTACACTCTTTGTTTTGATTACAAATTTGAATTTTATAAACAAACAATGCGTTTCCAGCCTTTATTTAATTTATTTTAGATATAAATTGTTTCCTAAAATATATAAACGTTTCTATTATAAGTTCATTCAATTGTATACCTTTACACGAATATTAAATGGATTTATTAAATCTAATACCTAGTTGACAATCAAAACAAATGGTGTACATTCTTTTTCTTCAGGCTGAAAATTTCTTAAATTAGTAAGTCGGAAGTAAAATAGGTTTTGTAGAGTTTTGATTATAAAAATCTTTAAAAGCATATAAAATTAAAAATATGCTACCAAATTCGATGCAGTTTGCAGCAAAATGATAAGGAACATTAGCCTCGTTGAATAAAGCAATGAAAATATTTGCTTGGAGGGGACACACAATTTTCAAGTTTGAGTTTCTTAATTATTATTGTCGTTAATTTATATTTTCCTCTGTCAAGAATTTATCACTAATATAACTTTTATTACCAAATCTGGTGTCAGCCTTATTGTCAAATGGTATTATGACCGGGGTAAATTCTCAATAACTATATAATTGTTACTCCTGATAAAAGTTTCATTTTCTATAAGTTATAGTGAAAGAAAATTGTATAAAAAGTTTGATTACTAAGTCTATTGAACTCTCAGAATTCTCGAATTTGCGGCCAGAATTACGTAGTTGATGCTCTTTTATTTAAGTTCAAAGTATATAGTGAATTTATTAAAAAAATGAAATAAAACCATAGCTTAACTCTCACTCAGTGTTGGTGAGTAATTAGTTTTATGCTTTGATTTATATAATTATTGTGTTACATTGAACAAACAGCAATTCTATGCTCTGTGAAATATTTTAGGTATTATGGTAAGTTCCAAATTGTTGCTTGGTTCTACAATTTCGGACACGTAAGAAAAGAATTTATAATAATAATTGTAGTTACCGTGAAATAATCAGCACAAAAAATTGTCACCGTTTTCTATGTCTACGACGGTAAAAAGATCGAGACATGCCTTGCAATCATTACCATTTTTGTTATGTAAAATAAAAGCAGGGCTTGACTGTGTCAAATAATATAAATCTCCCTCCATTAATATCTATAATATTACTGTCTCCCATGAAGTTTATATTAAATACGTTTCAGCGTACTCGAAGGGAAAATTTTCATTTCAATCATTTCTTGCAGCATCAACTCCCTACGTTGGTTTGTTTCGAAAGGAAGATGGTAATTGGATTTGGAAAAGTACGGGTTTTGAGCAGCCACTGGATGAGAAATACTGGAGAGAGAACCATCCGACATCAGGTAAGATTCTTAAGTCCCGCCACACAGTCAACTTTTTCTTCTATTTCTGTATTTGACTACGAAATGCATAGACATGAAATGTGGTCAATAACAAGAATAAACAATTTCTGTGTTCTTATACAACAGAAAACACAAACAGTAAAATGTAGACTCAAAATAAATATAGACCCTGTGTTTTGAAACCCTTCCTAGATGTAATTATCGAAGGAGTAACTTTTAATTATTATTTTCCTTGAATAGATTCAAAATTGGCTACATGCAACTCATATGAAAGAGAAATACCTAATATTGTTTTTCTCTGATGACCCTAAGAGTTTGCAAACTATACTGTAGAATGGAAAGACGCAGAGTTTGAATGTTATATTAAAGTTTTGTGGTTGATGAATTCATGGATAAAGTACTTAATCTTACTTATGATTGAGTAAGTCATGAGGAGTTACAAGGAAAAGATTGGTTGTGTAGACACGGCTTTATGGTTTAATGTTTGTGATTGATGACTAACAATGAAAAAAATTGGCTGTGTGGACACGGCTTTATGGTTTAATGTTTATGATTGATGACTAATAATGAAAAAATTGGCTGTGCGGACACGGCTTTCTGGCTCAATGTTTGTGATTGGTGAATAATAATGAAAAGATTGGTTGTGTGGACACGGCTTTCTGGCTCAATGTTTGTGATTGGTGAATAATAATGAAAAGATTGGTTGTGTGGACACGGCTTTATGGTTTAATGTTTGTGATTGTTGACTAATAATAAAAAGATTGGTCGTGTGGACACGGTTTTCTGGCTCAATGTTCGTGATTGATGACTAATAATGAAAAAATGGTTGTGTGGACACGGCTTTATGGTTTAATGTTCGTGATTGATGACTAATAATGAAAAAATGGTTGTGTGGACACGGCTTTATGGTTTAATGTTTGTGATTGTTGACTAATAATGAAAAAATTGGTTGTGTTGACAAGGTTTTGTAGTTTAATGTTTGGGACGGGTGTGTTACCAAGAGAAGAGTGGTAGTGAAATATCGAAAAAAAAATCATGTGACAGAAGAATTAGGACTGTAATTGTTAAATTAGTTGATGAAGTAGTATAGGTGAACCTATACGTTTTCCAACGCATGTTTTCTTTTTTGACACACGCAGAGGAATGTGGTTATATCAGACGAAAAAGTGACTTCCGCGTAGCATCTTGGACTTGCACTAGCACCACCAGTTTCTTGTGCCTTATTCCTGGTGAGTATTTCAGTAATATCCCGATATTACAAAGAATATCTGTAGATTGTTAAAGTATGACTTTTATGAAATTGGTATATTGAATCTTTCTTTGGAAATGAGGATATATTAAGTTAAAATATTCTATAAGAATTAGAAGTAGGGTCGGGAGGGGTGAATCTTGCGCACTAAAAAACTTTTGGTGTTGCAACTTAGTTTTTGCAGATAGACTATTAATATTAAACATGAAGATCTGCAATAAGGCCTTCTATACACGATCCAAAGGAAAATAGTGAAAATAGCACTATTTAGTGTCTAGATACTTACTATAGAAATAATTCCAATGTGTTTAAAAGCATAAACAATCAAATTCAAAACTAGAGACAAACTTTTTTCC